>BGPT01000398.1:128038-218986 GCA_003297045.1 Symbiodinium sp. clade C Y103
TCAAAAGACAAGCGCGGGCTCTGGAAGGAGCGTTTCCCATTGGCACACCGTGAGCCAGAAGTCAGCAGATAAGCAAGCAGGCCGCGCCAAGCACACCGGCTGGGGCAGGCGGGCAAGCAAGCAAGCTCACAGGCAGCAGGCAAGCCAGCCAGCATGCAGGCAGGCAGNATGCAGGCAGGCAGGTTGGAAAGCAGGCGGGCCACGCCAAGCAGGTCAGGGAGAAAGGGGAAGCGCACAAGCAATCAAAGGCTGGCCAGAAGCAGCAGCAGCCGCGTCATACCAACAGCCGCAGCAGCAGCAGCAAACCAGCCGCCGCAGCAGCAGCAGCACCAGCAGCAGTACCGTCGAGCAGCAGTGGAGCAGCAGTTTGGAAGCCACTCAGCAGCAGTAAATCGCCAGCCCGCAAGAGTCTGGCAGCAGTCCGGCAACAGGCTAGCAGCACCCGCAGAGGAGAAGTCTAGTAGCAATCTAGCAGCAGTATGTCAGATGCGTCTGAGTGGAGCCTAGGGGAAGGAGAGCGGAGAAAGAAAGACAAAGAGAGAGAGAGAGAGAGGAAGAGAAAGAGAAAGAAGAGAGAGAGAGAGAGACAGAGAGAGGAGAGAGAGAGAGAGAGAGAGAGAGAAGAGAGAGAGAGAGAGAGAGAAAGAGAGAGAGAGAGAAGGAGAGAGAGAGAGAGAGAGAGAAAGAAAGACAGAGAGAGAGAGAGAGAGAGAAAGCAAGCAAGCACGGCGGAGAAAACAAATAGCAGCAGAAAGAAGCAAAGCATTGGGGAACGATATATGAAAAGATCTGCAANGAAAACAAATAGCAGCAGAAAGAAGCAAAGCATTGGGGAACGATATATGAAAAGATCTGCAAAAAGCCGCAAAGGAGCAACTAAATCAAAGAATCGATGCGACCCCCCTCCAAATCTTTCTCGCAAGCTAATACGGACATTTATATACACTTAGCACAAATCGATGCGACTAAACCACTTGACTGTACCAGCTGGTAGCCTCTGGTAAACTAACAGTTTGCTATTTAAAGTGGCCATAGAAATAATGGATTTTTCATGGATTTTGCCATTAAAAAAATGGTGATTTTTCATAGTTATATATTAGTTTACCAGAGGGTAGTGTATAACAAAAGTTGTGTTTTCATATGTTTTCATATTGGTTTCGAAAGGTATAAGCTGATAATGTGAGTCATAGGCTGATAGTGAATATAACTATGGAATGATTCAAAGGGGATAATGACCATCTGGTAAATTAACATAGACCCTGAAAACCAGCATTTTTTCGTGGGAATTCATCTTCCGACCCGATTACTGGCAGGGTCTATGTTCATTTACCAGAGGGTAGTGGAGAAGTTCATATTTTTGTTCCAAGGGATTACAGTTTGCTAATGTTTACTATAACACTGGGAAAATGAACGAACAATTAGGCGCTAATTTTTGATATGGGGCCCCTCAACAAGGCAAATCCCTTCACTGCCAGTGGAAGTAGTTTTGGGACCCAATTGTATCCAACTGATGTCCAGCAATGTGGTGCACTCCCATGTATACCTTTATAAACCCCATGAAGTAAATATCACACATAAACCCTAGGTATAAATATCCAACATAAACCCTAGGTACAATAGTTATGAATCAACTCAGTGAAAACTGGGCTCCACCTTGCATATGGAGGTAACCAGCCTGAGAATCATGTTGATGGTTTAAACCCCCAAAATATCTGAGTCACTTGGGATCTTCATCCCAAAAACTATGGGTTTGGAAACCAATCCATTTGTGAATTTGGGGAGAGCTTCAGCAGAAAAAATGACTCAATAGAGGTGGGCTGCGCTCATCGCATTCACATGTTTCGAGGCAAAACTAGCACCACATCCAGAGGCAAATGTCTAGTTTGTGCACTCCTAATCATAAGAAACACCTTTCCATATAGTTGTACGTGTATAAGAAGCTTGTGGGAATGCGGGTCCCATCATTGGGGGTAGAACAAAAGTAGCTACCATGGAACTATCTTGTGGAAGAAAATACTTTCGCCACTCGCCCCAAAAAAAGAAGTCAACAAGCGTCGACCAGCTGCGGAAACACATTTACAGTCAGGAGGGTATCTCACTAAAGATTGCAAACACCAACGCACATTCACAAAGAATGACACAATTTTCACCTTGGAACGTCTATATTAAGATATGGGTCAAACTTCGACAATCACTGCCAAAAAGGGATAGTTACTTTCACATGTTTTTATAAACATCAGCTTGGATGTTCAACTCTGTCACTACTGAACTTGAGCAACAATCTGCAGGTCGGCGGTAAACCCTCGTCCCATGGGCCTATAGCCTGCACCATTATAGACTGCTCCTGTGGTGCCAAGGTGGATTTCCATAGCTCACCCCTCTCAACGAGCCACAGGGTTTGGTCCGAAAAGGATACACATGGCCATGGCCATTTAAATGGAAAATGTGATGAGAAACCACTGGACTTTGGGAATCCACCATTTTCAAATGAACGCACATAATTACGCAATGTGGAGCTATTTGAAACTGCAACACGGTTGGGCCCACATAGTGAGCAAGTTGAGATTCCTTTTCTAAGTGGACTCGCCCTACTCTCCCTTCTCAAGGATGCAGCAAATTGTGACCCACAATGATCCGTACCTGTTCAAGCTATCAGCTATCAATTCGCAATAATTTGTACTTCAGCGGTTTGTGTTGACAAGTTTTCAGCTGTGCTGGAGGTATGCCAGGGTATGAGTGTGTATATTGCTGCGTATCTCAATTTGGTTTGGTATAATTTAACCAAATTACGGTTCCAAAAAACATGCTAAAACATGCTAAAAACTAGCAAAAAACGCTGGCTAAAAACATCTGATTCGGCAGAAAAAAAAGACGCTATGTAGAGAAACCCATGACGGTTCCAGCCCCTGTCCAGTCCTGGCGTGAAGTGATGCACCTGCGACGTGGCCGCTGGGAATATCAGGTGGGGAAATGAAAGCTGGAGATAGCTGAAGTGAACCAACTGAAATGTTGTTCTACACTCTGCAAAGACATGAACATGAAGGCTGGTGTTCCAACAGAAATGGTGATATAAGCTACCACTGAATTTTAGTTGGCCCAGCAGAAATGGTGGATGTGTTTTTGTTTTGAACATACCATGATAATATACCTCTGTAATCAATACGTGATGGTGATTAATACTCTATCGTTTTCGAACATGTTTCAACCCTATCAACTCACCAGTTCCCATTGAAATCCTCGCCCCCCACCAGCACATGACCGCTATGCGACCTGCATGGGTCCAGCCATCCGTGGCGTTGAAATCGCACCCGAGGCCACCTTCAGCATAGAGCCCCTTGCCAAACTGGGTCAATTGCGGGTGAACCCCCCCCCGAATCAAGAAATGGTTCATATCGAGCCAAGGAAAATTGAGAAGGATGTGAGTGTCAACACTGTTCAAGAATGGTTTAGAATGCTACCAAGAAGTGCCCAAGACAAATAATAGTTTGTGTCCCTGATAATGAGAAGGATCTGTTGAATCTGTTGTGTCCAAACTGGGTTAAAGTGTTGATCCAGCAGCCAAAGTTGCTCTGCAACTTTCTTTGGGGCTCCGGACATGTTTCACCGACGTCATCATGGTCGACCCATGCGCCTGATGGAGATCTGCCCCATTGGCCCCATTGAACCAGGGGATGGCGAGATGGTTAGCAGACCCACTTCGGTTAC
The DNA here is from genome assembly GCA_003297045.1 of Symbiodinium sp. clade C Y103. Taxonomy (NCBI): domain Eukaryota; class Dinophyceae; order Suessiales; family Symbiodiniaceae; genus Cladocopium; species Cladocopium sp. clade C. The sequence continues at coordinate 131,744 of BGPT01000398.1, forward strand.
CTGGAGACTTAGCATCATCTGATCGAGTCTGGTGTCTTGGAAACTTTCCTAAGTCCTGACGCATGTTTTATGAAGGTTTGGGGTGGCCTTTAAACCAGCATGCTGATGATTCAGATCCATTGAACCCGCCAGTGATCTGCTAATGTATGCTTGAGATATGCCAACACCGTGACAACTCCTGTATCCTTCCGAAATCTCTCAGGTTTGCACCACCCCAACTCACCCCCTTATCCCTTCCCATACCCCAAAATCAAATTTCAAATCTAACCATGCTCCCCCTTCTTTTCAACACTTCAACACTTTTTATAAAAACAAACCACAACCATTCAATACTCAAAGTGACCTTCAGCCTGAGCCAAGCACCCCCCCCAGTCGGCACCTTGCGAATCACGAGCCGCAGCCCGCTGTAGGTCATCCGGAAGCGCCGCAGCTCCTGAGATTCCCCACGGAATGATGGATGGAAAATGGCGGATTTTTGGGGCCAAGAAACGTGGTGGTTTTCACACGGGTTGACCTCCAAGGAATATGTAGATTGAAGCAGCAAACACATATAGAACAGTGGGGTTGTAGAACCATATATTGTCCAAATGAAGATTCTATATTCAATGGATTTTGGTTGAAGGAAAAGTAATCAGGAAGCACGAACAAAACCTATCAAATGTAACACAAATACTGGATGTAAATTTGAATGAAACATAATGAATCATCAAACCGATTCTGGGAATGGAATGGTGTTGGGCCTTGGGCCCTTTCTGTGCATCATCTCCAAAGGTACCTTCATTCAATCATTCAAACATACTTTATCCATGAATAGTGGGTGATAGGGAAATGTATGGAACAATTGGCGAGGCAACAACTGGTAATTTCCGCGGCCATTTTGTGATGATTATAATTATAGGATTGTTGAGCCCAGACCGATTGACAAAAAAGCAGAAAACCTACATTTACAACCACCTGCCTTCCAACAATAAAAATCCACCAAAGTTGGAACATAAGCTGGAACCGAACACCAATTTCAACATGTTCCCTAATATTTCCCTATTATTTCTTTATTATTTCCCTATTATGGAAACCCACCAAGCTTAACGGATCAACGGTAGGTCACAGGGTGCCCGCGAGGGCCTGCTGTGGCGCCTCTTGCCCCGCCGGCTCGATCCAATCCACATCGGCCTGACCGGCGAAGAGGCGCTGTCCAAATGTCTGGTGGGGGGGTAGCCAAGTATATATAATGGGCTCATAAATGTTCATCGTTGGATATCATGGGATATCACTGATATTGTTGATATCCATATATATATAAGTATCATGAGATATAATGAGATGCTTATTGTATTATATTGTATTATCGTAAACATGGGAGTATCACTGACTATGTAGTAGTTAATCTATTCCACTGATGATATCTAATCCAGTCACTGGTATTGATGAAGATCTAATTATCTCACTCATCAAGATGGGATCAGCATTTAGTGTCCCATCGTGCATGTATAGTCAGCAACAATGGGATAATTAGTCGTTTAATTACCATCATGTATGGATCCAGCAACAATGGTTTACCCAATCAACAATCGATGGTTGTGGCATGTTTCCATAGTTTTCCAGAGCAATCAGTACAACCAGCCATTCACGTCCTCACATCGCAGTGAGGTCCTTATATTCAGCCAGAAATATAATCCGTTAGGAGTCACGAGGTTTCATTGGCTTTTCTTTCGGTCTGGCAAGTCTGGTCTTCATACCATTGTCTACAAGAGGGATAGTGCTCTGGCAGTCACAAGCAAATCATTGACTGCCTCGAAGGCCAACGTGCCTTCACAGGGTTTCCAAAGGGACTATTCCTGTATTCAATGTTTTCAGCGACCATCTAAGCTTTTCAGCCAAGCACCTGCAGCCCGGACGGCAACCACAACATACCCATATCATGAGGGCACTGCGTCAAGCGCCATCTGTCCATCCATGTAGCGGCTTCTGAAGTCCTCATTATTGACAATAAGACCACGGATGAATTCCTCGGACCTGTTCGCTGCAAACAAAATGCCCAAACGTTCTTTTAAACGCTTGTAGCTGTATGAAAATATCTTTGGATATCTGGTCACCCAGTCAACAACTTTCTGGACCACCATAAAGGATTTCAACAAGGACGTTTTGAATTCAAGGTTCTTCTCAATGCTACAACCCAAAATCGGAGGGAACTTCCAGATGACCTTCTTTGCTTCAGTTGTGCTGAAACCCAAGTCCAACAGCCACTGTCTTGTAGGTTTCAAGTTCTCCTCGATGCTACAACCCAAAATCGGAGGGAACTTCAAGATGACCTTCTTTGCTTCAGTTGTGCTGAAACCCAAGTCCAACAGCCACTGCCTTTTAGGTTTCAAGCTCTCCTCGATGCTATAACCCAAAATCGAAGGGAACTTCCAGATGACCTTCTTTGCTTCAGTTGTGCTGAAACCCAAGTCCAACAGCCACTGCCTTGTAGGTTTCAAGTTCTCCTCGATGCTATAACCCAAAATCGAAGGGAACTTCAAGATGACCTTCTTTGCTTCAGTTGTGCTGAAACCCAAGTCCAACAGCCACTGTCTGGTAGGTTTCAACTTCTCCTCGATGCTACAACCCAAAATCGGAGGGAACTTCCAGATGACCTTCTTTGCTTCGGTTGTGCTGAAACCCAGGTCCAACAGCCACTGCCTTGTAGGTTTCAACTTCTCCTCGATGCTATAACCCAAAATCTGAGGGTGTTTCAAAATGGCCTTCTTTGCTTCAGTTGTGCTGAAACCCAGGTCCAACAGCCACTGCCTTGTAGGTTTCAAGTTCTCCTCGATGCTATAACCCAAAATCCGAGGGTTTTTCAAAATGACCTTCTTTGCTTCAGTTGTGCTGAAACCCAGGTCCAACAGCCACTGCCTTGTAGGTTTCAAGTTCTCCTCGATGCTATAACCCAAAATCGAAGGGAACTTCAAAATGACCTTCTTTGCTTCGGTTGTGCTGAAACCCAAGTCCAACAGCCACTGCCTTTTAGGTTTCAACTTCTCCTCGATGCTATAACCCAAAATCTTAGGCTTTATCAAAATGAGCTTGGTCACCTCCCGTGATGTTAGCCCAATGTTGCCGAGCCAACGAATCGTCGGCTGCAGCCCTCTCCCAATGCTTCGGCCATTTAAAATCCTCTGGGTTTGCAGGTGTTGAATCTCGTTGTCCGTAAACCCTTCTGCAGTCAAGAAAGATACAATCTCTTTCAGGGTGTTGCCTGCTGCTTCAGCTGCAGCCAAATCTGCAAATTTCTTCCCTTCCTCCGACAAAATGTTTGATCTGCTCTGCACCCATGTCCGCAACACGCGTGCAGTCCTTGGACGCAATTCGCTTTCAAAGTGGGACAATACCTTCCCCAAAATTCTCCGCAAACATTTGAGCAACGATCTGTCCTCCCCTGGAGACCAGGAATCCACATTCACCCACAGAATGTTCTTCTGCAGTTGTGTTTTTCTGATGTGGCTGATCCGCAAGATAAGTGATTTCGCAGGGGCATATGCCAGCAACGCTTCATTCTTGAGATCATCTCTTGCCATGCCTTCCTTTTTCCCATGCCTCCAATATCCATCATATTCCACAAACAATGCCGCATCCTTGTCTTTGAGGACGCCATGCACTGCCAAATCCGGTGCCAAAGAGTGTCCGCCCCAGGTTTCTGGCGACGGAAAGCTCCGAAAAAGTTCTTCAATTGGGGTGTCAGGCATCAACAAGACTGCCAGCTGTGACAGCAGCTCAGCCTCTGCCACGCTATCAACACGTCCTCTGGGCCATCCTTGTTGCCACCATGGAGGTACGTAGTTGATGGATACCTGACTGGGACTTGGTCTTCATGATCTACGGGCCTACGGGTACAAAAGGAGTTTGAACATTTATTGTTTTTTCCTGTTTGAGAAGAATTACCTTAGAACTATATTATATGAAATCTCATTTCAGGAAACTTAGTATGTACACAGCAGTGGTTTCTGACTCCAAAATACTTAGATATGGTCATTGCATCTCAGGGCACCCATCAGCAAAATGAAGAGCTGCTTGGGGTTGCACTACAATTTGCAAACCAAATAAAACTAGGAAGCAAGAATGTGTTTGTGCTGATTAGGACATGGGAAAAAGTCTTAAACTATGTCATATTTGGGTTAGTCCATAAATGGGGGATACCCCAAAATGGCCATCTAGCAGCTGAATTGTTTTTCTTTCCAAAACTTCAGAAGAGAACAAAACCCCTGGCTCAAAAAACACCAGCTAGGCTGCACGTGCCGCCAGCAAGACGCACAAGGCCACCCAACCACGGCGCATCCGTTGCTAGTGGAGCTGCACAGGAGAAATGGACCACGACAGTCCGGTTCTAAGATGGCTACAGCATGCCAGGACCTGGGTCTGTGTTCATCCTCAAACATGTGGATTTCAATACCGAAAAACGGCCTATATCATTGAGTCTGTAGTTTGATTCATTTCAGGCACTCAAACAAAAACAATTTTTGGCAGTTGAAAACTAGGATGTCAGTCTTTAGTTTCTCTTTGTTTTATGTATTTGGTCAAATATGGTTTAAAGATGTTTAAAGACTTTCCCAAACATGGATCCAGAGGAACTATATACCAGGTGATCGCTCATCTCAAGTGGTTGATGAGTCAGTGCCGTGGTGTCTTAGAAACAAAGTGCTGCCTGGTCACTGTAGTGCTTTGAATGTGTCAATCAACATTCAATAAAATTCAATTGCACATCAATTACTTAGCGAAAACAAAGTGCACATGAAATAACTAAGACATCATTTTCCACCATTCAATATCCTTGCCACCTGTGCGATGCCAACCCTTTCCAACCCCTCTGGGAGGTGCCATGCCCATCCCCATCATCTCCGCCTCACAGAGCTGTGCCGCGAAACTGCCGTCACCGAACAAGGGCGTCCAGTAGGCATCGAAGCCCCTCTTGGCCTTGGCACAGATTTTGGTTCACTTGCCTATGATCAACACATGTCAAGGTGGTCAAATCCAATGTCCACTCAATTTACATGGATACTGTATGGGTCCAAATGCCAATGAACTGACATATTTCAAATTCTGGTATGGAAACCCACATAGTTGAAATTATTGTGGTATGGAACCTCCAGTCTAAGCGGTTCCAGTATGAAGGCCAATGATTTTCTGTATATATATATATATACACACCATATGAGATAAAAGAAGATTGATTACCAGAAAACGATGTATAAAACCACCATATATAAATCCTACTGAATTTTGACCCATTTTCCCACGTTGATGTCTTGTCCCTGTGGGTACCCCCTTGGATCCCAAGCATTGCGAACGCCTAGCACCATGGCACCCCAACCTGCCATTCGCGTGGGGTGCTTGAGGGGCACACGGGGTAGGGGATATAGAGTTGGATTGCAATCATTATGGCAACCCCCAAGAAGATTAGTCAAAGAAGTTGGAAACCTGGAATGTTTATGAAGTTTATGACATGTTTGGGGAAACACAATCTATAACATGTTTTCTTTTATCCGTTTTGTTTTTTTTGGGGGTGCTATAGAAGCAAAATAAGCCTAGGACTACATAAGCTCATTGTGGCCGCACCAGCACATCGTCACCAATGATGATGCACTCGAACGGCAAACAGGAAGAACATCTGCCTTCCTGCTTTGCTATGCAATTGACCATCAATATTGGATGTCCTTTACTGTGCCTATTGGTTATGACATGCTGGAGGAATACCCAGTTGTTTCATCACGCAAACAGGGGGGAAAAAACATCTTCAGTCACCAGGTCAAACTCAGAGATACAGATACAGCATGAATGTAGATGGAGATTAAACGTGATTTGATACATGAGTTACCTGAAGGTATGTTGACAATGTTCATCGCTGATTAATGTATTTGCGTCAAGAATGATGCATGCCAACCTAGACCCATTGTAGTACCCTATGTGGACAACCATCCCACATAGTACACGCTTGATGAGACTAGTAATTCAGTGGAGTTGTATAAGTTGTGGTTTTTGGGTGGGCTACTCTGGCTAGAGGTGTTAAGCACTCACTGACTGTCATGGAAAGCACTGTTCTGCACCAGCAGAGTTTTATTCCCATCCACCATCTGCGAAGTGATGCCTCAAATGTAAGTAAGTTGGTTTATAACCCCAACAATTAGTTAGTTCGATACATCTACCATAAACATCCATAAACCCAACAATTCTTTATCAAACTAATGTAAACAATCTGAACCAACTTGGATGCAATAAACAAACTTAGCTATTCGAACTGGAGCAGCAGCACCTGAGGATTACCCTTCGATCTTCCCAACCATCACTCCCCTTAAACCACGCCGGCACTACGATGTTGACCTAGGACCTAAGCTGATTCCAGAGGATTTTGAAATGTGGCTGAGCCACCTCTTGAGATTTGCAAAAAGACGTGAAGGTCAATGACAACCCCCAACAAAAACAGAAATTTTAAGGATGCACTGTGCACTTTTCTATGTTCTTTTGGTACCTCCTCCGTGCTTCTCAATTGGTGCAATCATCTCAGTGTCTGGGATGGAAGATTCACAATACATCCAACCAGCCGGGCCAGTGGATGATGTTGCTGTGAAACAGTACAAAACCGCTTAATGGCATTACAATACTGTTGATCCATCAAACATGGATCAACATGTTGATTAAGTGTGTGTGTGTGTGTGATCATACTATCCAAATCAGGACGTGCTGTTGTTCGACTTTGACAACCTGGAACAGTTTGGCCACTGATAGCGAATGAGATTCAATCATACAACAAAATGGTTTCAACAAAAAGTGCATTTAAGAGGAACATTCGGAACATCAATCAATCTCTCCAAGAATATCAAAGCATCCGGATGGAACTTCTGAGTTTATATCGTGGAATTCAGACAGAACTCTGTTTTTTGTCTGGGAAAATCTGCAAGGCACACAATGCACCCAGGCTGCCGCACAGACATCACCTGGTGAAAATTCTCCATCTGGGTTGACAATACCTGGCGAATGTGAGAGCTTGGCACCGAACATGGGATTTAACCAACAAAAACAGGGAAATCATTCAATAAGATTATGGTCTATGATTCATGATCAATGCATTGGTTTAAGGGAACATCTATAGGACACCATCTTCTTTTTGCCTCCAAATGCATATAGGAGTTTCATGTATGTTTTTGTCTGAACATGTCTGAACCAATTCTGGGATAGTTGGAAATGGGTCAAAACCATACCCGAGATGTTACGGTTGAAAGTTGAACAAATACACAGCCAGTCAAAACATGAAACCACAATCCAACTCAAGCAAATAAGCATCCAAACATCTCAAACAAACACAGTGATATCCAAAATGATCAAACAAAACACCCCTCTGCTATGAAGCTACGATAACCTGCCCCCTCCTCCAGCACTATTGGCATCGGCCTTAAACTGGCAACGGCATTTAGGGTACAAGGAGGAGACCCCCATTTATGTTTGTTGGTTTACGCCTTTCCCTACTGTACATACTACTGTTCCATTATGACATATCATGTTGTGTTATGCTTATGCTGTATTTGAAATGAACCAGTTCAGCTACAATGGATTCATGAATCACAAATCCGCATGTTTGCTGCTTAACTCACCATTTTTAGATGGCTGGGGCCCCTTCCGATTCTCACCGATTCCCACAGACTCCCCTCGAACCTCCCAGCCCTCAGGCACTTCCACCACATGGTTCCACCTTGGTGCCCCGTGACTGATATGATCCATATGGGCTCCATGGTGCTGGAAGATGTATCAACAGTGACCCCAAAAAATGCAATGAAAACATCACCCAGTTGTAGGGAAATATACCTGCACTCTTTTTTAGAGCACAATTCTGGCAATGGATTTTCAATGGACAATTTGCCAGTTGCGGTGCATTTGCAAACTATGTTCAAAAAAAAACTGGAACTTTGCATTTTCCATTGCCGGTTTTGATCACCTCAGGGTGGTGAGGCTTCCTTTGGCATTTCCATTGAACTGGCCTTGAAAAAAAGAAATGGAAAAGCGCAAGATAAACACCACCAAGAGGCATAGATATTCTTGGAACATATATAGTTGTTATAATTGACTTAGGAATGGTACGCGCAGGTAATCTGCTTTGGTAGACAATATAAATCACATCTCCACTGGGGACATGACAGCCTATGTTGGACTATGTTGGGATTCAAACATGAGCTACAAGCACTGGGAGGTATGCACACCTGATACTCTGAAGACAACCACGCAGCAGTTTTCTGAGGAATTCAAAAAACACAAAATAGCAAATGCAGAGTCTTTCTATCCAGTAGTTAATCCCACAGAAACTTGAGGGTTCCGGTTCCAGCAGTTGAGGTGTTGACAATAACGAAGGACAATCAAACCTCAAATGGATATAAGTCAAAGTGCAGCAAATACGCAAATTCAACCATGAGAATCCTACCATGCTGAGTACTGCGAATGAAATGGGAATGGTTTAGAGTACCGGTGGGAAGGTTATCCCTTGATTGAACGAGGTATTAATCTATAGCTCCCAAACTATACGCTTCTAACATCTTCTATCATCTTCTAACAAAAAACTAAGCATAGGAATGCCTTACTTCAAAAGATGACCCCAATCTACTCTTCTACGACGGAAATTTGACACCGGTCAACCGGACACCCATTGTGGTGTCTTTGGGCTCCCCTGGCAGTTCGTGTCCCAAGGACATGGCTTCCGGCTCCTCCCAACAAACCAAGGTGGCATAACAAACGCGGGCATTTTACTAAAGTGTGACAACTCACTCGATATTTACATTGGCAATGCTTGAATCCTCCAACAATCTTTAGGGCGGGCTAAGTATGGCGTATGGCAGATTAAAGTATTGAAGTATCCCTCCAAGGGTGACACCAGGTGTTTGCCGCCTAGCGGAGTTCTAATTGGTTTTGAGTCCCATGTTGCTGCTGACTCCCCATTAGTATCCTCCCAACTCTGAGGCCTCAATCAAATCAAAGAGCTACCAAATTTCTTCGATGTTCTCAGATGTAGCTAGTATTCTTGGGTAATAAGTCGATTAATCATATTTGCCTGACCAGCCAAATACTAATAGTTGTTTCCCCAAAACGCTGGTTCAAGAGTCCAAGGCGTTCTCAATCCCCATCAACTCCAACTCGTGAGACTTCTTCAGAATGAAGCCCCCGCTTGTTGAGGGGTACCCTCTAGTAATCTACCGTAGCTTTGAAAAATTGCCCATTGATAGATGTTTCTGCACAATGATGATTCTCCAAAGCAAACTGTAGCAAGCTGTTGAATTGCAGTGAGGACCCTCACTGGAGACACTATGGGATCACCTGGTGAAAATCAGCTTGGTGTATACGGTACTGTAGGGTGCCCTTAAAGCCATAAACTTTCATGAACATCGATGAGTCCTGCAGTTCACACGCTGTGGCTCCGCCCACCCAGTGTCCTTCAAGGGCAACACTGTGTAGGCACGGTCTCCCTCGGTCGCTTGGTGACTTTGGACGGGGCTTCTCAAGGGGGACTTGGGTGGTCCCCAACGTGGCTACTTGGTAAGAGTCCAATTGGTTATCAATAGTTTCAAATGTAATCATAAGGAACTGAAATTGTTCTATGTACATGAACTAACCAATCGACATGAATTGTTTTCTGCAATTAGTGCTCAATAGCTGTGATTATGACCCCGTTGTCAATGGGATACCAGCCCTAATTCAGAGATGGAGCTATTCTGCTACAGAAAAGCAAAGATCAAGAGCAGGTTCTGATCTAAGGGATGACATGGTGTAGCAAGTCATGATCCATGTTTCGGGTCAAGAAACAAGCTGGATTCATGCCATTTCATGCCATTTCATCCCATGTCCACTAAACATATATAGGGAGAAAAGAAAAACAACCCACTTTCCGAAGGGGGGACATATTATAAGTGTTCAGATGCGACGAGGAAAAACATATTAACATCCCAGTCCCCCAGGATTCCAGCCCTTAAATTGACAGTCCAACAAGATCACATGGGAATGGAGTCGATGACTTTGCGGTGGGCGATTTCAACCCAGACTGAAAAGTTTCGGTTGTTGGAGACTATTTTTCTGCTATCACAGTCCTTAGGGAAGAAAACCAAGATCAATTCCTAAAAGAAAACACCAAGTGCAGGGTTTGCGTGAACTGAACATGATGATATCAGTCATTGAGTCAAGGCTTCAGACCTTTCACGCAGTGTCATGGGCGTCTGCAAGGGTAAAATTCAGCCACGTCGGAAGCCGTTGCTTCCTTTAACAAAGAATAGTTTGGGGTCTTCACATGGGTCTGTCCGGGTCTGTCCGAAGATAGGGTATACCCTTCACATGGGAAATGATTACTAACCATGGGATTTTGTGAGGGTATACCCTTCACATGAGAAATGGTTATATCAACCATGGGATTTTGATGGATTTTGTGTTGTTCCCCAAAATTTTCAGACAAACCCACGGCCCATATCCGTATTTCAGGCAATCGAATATCCAAAAACCATGGAAGATTAATAGATTATCAATGGATTGGATTATCAATGGATTATGACATAAATGTCGGGGTAAAATGTGGCATTTCTCACCTCATTGTCTCTTGGAGAAGTCAACCAGGTCTATGAAGTTGTCGCAGTGTCTTGGTCGATGCAATAACCCAGCACATCTGTAGACAACCGGCGTTTAGACCTTGAAAACGGTGGCTACTCTTGGCATGAGGTTGCTATATATTTTGCCTAGATTAAATTAATCCACTTAGTTGATGTTGATTGTTGTACCCCTGCTGGGAGGTTATGTGCCTCATCAATCCATATGATTTTGGCTTGTCATCAGGTGTTATCATTACATTAGATTTGCTTAGTAGGCTTCAGATTTAAAAGAGGTAGGTTTTATTATGTCATTATCATAGTTGTTTTTCTCCCACACATAAAACTGCAAATTGTTACCCTCTGGTTCTTTAACATAGCCATAGAAAATCCCCGAACTAAATGGAGGTTTATAGCTGGGAAATTCATCCAAAATTAGCCAGCTATTCCGTGGCTATGTTAGTCATAATCAGAGGGTAGACACATTCATCATATAAAATATATAGCTTATCAACCATGGGAACCAGTTACTTTGAAATGAGACCCAAATACCTTGAATGTTGCATTCAGATTGATATGTGATTTTTGTTTGCATTATCCATCATTATCCACTATGGTTATAGTTTTGGTGGTTAATAACCAGATGGTAGATTGTTTCTTTCTTTCCAATAAATGAGAAATCCCCTATAAATATGGAGGTTTTAATGGGAAAATCATCCAAAATTGGTGATTTTCCATGGCTATGTCGGAGCTCACCCTGCAACCGGTGGATTCTGAGGCGTTCCCACCACGCTGACGATGTAGTTGCTGGGCACCAGGCCTGGTCCCGCGAGGTAAAATGGGAAGCCCCTAGGCAGTTTGGAATTATGGTCATACGATCTACCTTCTGGTTATTTAACATAGCCATGGAAAACCACCATCTTTAATAGGTAAATCACCATACATCATCTATAAATGGGCCATTTTCCATGGCTATGTTAAACAACCACAGGGTAGATATACATATAGAAGAGTACAATCCTACTGAAATAGTGAAAAATTAAAACCCTTGTTCATCTATCTGAGTGCTTTAGGGTTGTTCTTCCGGAAGTGTCACAACTTTAAGACTCGCCCTCGTTGATGAACTTTTACAAATCACCTTTCCAACAAGTCAAACATTACTTTCTTGCCTGTTGGACGACCAAGTGATACTCAAACTCAGACCTTCAGAAGCATTGATCCGTAATGTCAGCTCTGAAAACACATAGCCTGCTTTGTCAACTAGGACCTTCCCACTCCTGCTGGTGCCATGTTTCATTAGTCCTTGTAGTAGTTACTGCAACACATTTTTTTCTGCGTCTATGGACTATGGCGCTACTTAGCTGTCTTTTTCTAGTGGATTATAACACATTCAAAGCCAGTAATAAGGGCATACAACCCAGTTATGAACCAGTTCCCCTCAGGAAAATTTCACATTTAGTTCAATGATCAAATTTCCCTATATCTACCTATTAAACATGGTGATTTACCATAGCAAACGGTCAAAATACCAGAGGGTATATCTCAAGGAATTGGATATGTTTGCCCATTGACCCCCCAGTTACATCGGATTTCCATGGATATTCCAGGAGTAATCGTAGTTGTCATTCTTTATCCATTAGTATATCCCATTCTCCCATGGCAACTACCTCCATGCCATGACCCAAAAAAATCAAAGCGCACCTTGCGGCATTGGGACCGGACTTCGGGTAAGCGACGCCTGGAGCGTCCCAGGCAACTGAAAGTATGAAAGGTGTGTTGCTGGAGGAAAACGCACACATCTGACATATGCCAAAAAAAAAAAGTAGAAAAATACGGAAATCATGTGGAAATGAAGGGAATCATAGGAAACATATGGAACATTTGGGATTTAACCAGCAAAAAATTAGGATGGAAGACATCCTGCACCACCTTGGATGGTTGAAACCCAAGAAATTATGGGATAAATCACCTAACATCTGGTGCAGGATTTCGCAACCATCCACAGTGTATGCATGCGCATCTATATGAGAGTGTCTGAAAATGGGGGATACATCAACAATTACCATTTTGATGAGGAAAATGATGATTAACGATATGTTTAATGGAATATTCATGAAATCTCAATGGAATATCAATGGATTCTGAATGGAATATCAATGGACATTGAATCAAAATGGAATATTTGGATCATTGATGGAATATTAATGGAGTGTGAATGGATTATTAATGGAATATTAATGATGGATTATTGTGTATGGAATGGGCGGATACAATGGGATAACAACAGGATATTAATGATATTACCCTCTGGCAATCAAACATTGCAATCGAAATCCTCGAACTACATGAAGGTTTTGGATGCGAAATCATCGGAACGGTAAGGTTTTAATTTGCTATGTTTGATTGCCGGATGGTATATATCCGCGTAAGCGTGCATGGCTATAATCATGCCAAGTTGTGTTTTTTGCTGGAGTTCCATGTCTTGTTGATTCCATACCTAATTAGGCCATCATCTAGACCCAGGCGAATTTCGATATTCTCACCAAGCTGAATTCTGAGGTGATGAAATTGATGGCTTCCCCTTCTGATGGTTAATCTCAAATGATCAACCTTTGCAAATAAAGACATATTTGGAGGTTTCCTGAAATGGGGGTACCCCAAATCATCCATGTAAATAGGATTTACCATTGTAATCCCATTGTAAACCATCCATTTTGGAACCCCCATTTTAGGAAACGCCAGATGCGCTGTCATGGTGAGATTTGGAAAAAAACAACGATTGTATACAGCAAGCAGCAATTTGGCAAAACCTTCACCCATCCACCGTTTCAATTCACACATATTCCACTTCAAACCCAATCTTTGCATCTTGTGTTTCTACAAAAAAATGTAGCATTCGAGATTCCAGTGGCGAAAATAGGAACCATTCGGGAGCTTACCCAATTCTCCAGCATCATCTCTTCTATAATTCTATAAATTTGGTATTTGGTTTACTTGGCTTGTTGGCCAAAAAAAAAAGATAGACTCTGAATTAGCCATTGTTCGAGGAAACTATTCTTCCAATCTTCTATCTGGCAGAGTTTTTTTTTGTTTTGGGGGAATCGATGTTCTTCTGGGGGAACTTCCTGAACATATGGGGATGGGTCAAAACCTATTATTATCAATCTTAGTGCAATAAACATCCAGCTATACCAGCTATTTTTGGGGTTCACAGAAGGTACCAGGGTTTTGATTCATAGCCATATTATGGGATTTCCATATGGATTTCTCATTGCTCTCCAGGAGTAGAGCCTCCTCTACTGACTCCCGTGGTGATGGGTACCTCGGAAAACGGCAGGAAAATGGGATCAACGGAGAGTTCTTGGCTGTGGATCACAAGCCTGGTACCCGGGTGAACCCACTTAAAATAGCTGTGGTTTATGGATGTTCAAATCCTCCAAGCCATAAGGTAGTTCATATACCCTCTGGTTATTTAACATAGCCATAGAAAACCACCATCTGAAAAATAGGCAAATCACTATGTTTATCATCTACAATTGGACCAGTTTCCATGGCTATGTTCAATGACCAGAGGGTAGGTTTTAGATGGTTTTATCGTGAATCTCCATGTCAGTAAATCTTGGAAACGTTCACATGACAATGGGGAACTACCTTGGGGGACCATCCGGGCGGGATGAAACGTCCCAATATGAACCACCTATTTTGGGATGAAAAATCAAGGTCCATAGGTTTGACCCAAGCTTGGTCTCCAACCAACAAACGGATATTGCTGGGATTTGATGACATGGGATTAACTCATGGGATAGGTATAGTATCAATGCAACTTGATAGGATTTAATGGGATGCAATCTGTGTTGATGTGTTTCACTGCCCTTAGACTCTTAGACATCCCCCAGAAACCAAGGTCAACTGTACGGGATGAAAACACAGAGATGACTGCGACCATAGAAAGGGGGTGTAACTCATATGAACAGGGGGTGGGATAAATTATTCAACAAACATAGTGATTTCAACACCTACTATGACATTCAAAGAGTCTTGACCATCCAAAGCGCCAAAAAGTGCTTCGAAATTTTGGGGAAACCTTCCCTTCTATAAACCAAGGTGTGCCGCCTGGACCCCCAGGGATTTTGGTCATATTTGATTCACAAAGTATGACCCATCCACATATTGACATATTGACCCCGGCTAACAGTTCAACCCATCAATCTCCCAAGCTCAAAGAAAATTGTGTCTTCCCTCCGCTGAACTAACATAGCTACGGAAAATGGCCCATTGAATTTCATTTGTAGATGATTCACCTTGATTTACCCATGAAACATGGTGATGTTACGTAGCTGTGTTAGATTAAGTCAGATATATTTAGATATATTCCATTTGAGCTCAGTAAACTAGCTAGTTTTTCAGTCCCTATAGAAGTAAGCAATCAACCAAGGTATAACTTTCATGGCTCAACCTTGAATCAAACCTGGCGCCCACCTTCCCCAACTATTCCGTATAACTTCAGCACCCCCATATGGTCCTTCCAGGGCACAGTGATGGTTTGTGGCCCGAAGACACTGGACCAGCCTCACGGTGGTGCTGCCCACGTCTTTCGGTGGTGTGCCCCCAGGAGACCAAATGGGAATTTCATTGGGGAGATTAAAAAACTGTTCAAGGAATACCATCTGGTTATTTAACATAGCTACGGAGAATTCCCTATCAATGGTGATTTTACTGGGAAAATCGAAAATCATCTATCAATGGGCCATTTTCAATGGCTATGTTAAATAACCAGAGGGTAAGTATCTTGATTCAATTGGGATGCTATATTGATGTTTTGGAGATTCATCTGGATCCGGATCCATGGTGTTTATATTGTTAGCTGCTATACATGGATTTTAGAGGGAAACAGCATGATACAACCGTCAACAACATGGACTTGACGATCAAAAGTGACTTTAACTTCATTGAATGAATTAACTCGATTGTTGAAATTTAACCATACATCTTGTGGGGATTTCAAAAATCAAAATGAATCTAATTTGAGGATCATCCCAGATCGAATTTCCTACATAACCCTGGTGATCCTAGTCCATGATTTTGCGGGTTATCCCATTCATAACTGGTAAACTAACCTCAATCACGAAGCAGGTACCCAAGTGTAGTGATCCAAGTAGCAGGTCCTCCGGGCTGGAGAATTTCCATACTATGCTGGAATCAAGCCTGCTGCAATGACTTACCCATATGCTCCATGGTGCTGGAAGATTGATCGACATTTACTCCATCATCCAGATATGTATGGAGCATCTGGGTTGTGAAATTGGGGACATTCGCTTCATCCAAATTGTCGCGTTACTCACTACAGGACCCTGCCAAACCATAAACACCGTAGATACCCAGCTAGCACCATGACAGGGAGGTGTACACTTGATAAACTGCACAGTTTTGTTGCGTATTTTTTTTCGTACCCTTCATATGGTGTAAATGAAAAATATCAAACTGGCTGCATACATGATCCACCTGATGCCCCTCTAAGATTTTTTTGTGTAAGAAGTATATAAATGATCTGATTGGCCCCATGAACGTCATCGAAAAATTGATGAACAAAACACTGATCTTAAGGCCAATACATGTAAATACGACCATGTGTTTTAGATTCGGATTCTTTCATGCCATCATTTCTGGTAAGGACCATCCCCAAGATCGACCCCCTCCTTTCTTTTGAGGTCAACCACAATTCTCCCATATTTGATGGCACCAGAGGGCCAGAGGGTATGGTTTTTGATATGTGTTAATTTCAATACAGTTTTTAGAAAATAGTTGGGGATTATATGTCAAATTATACTAAATTGTTAAATTACCGCTTTTCAGGTTCATCGTAGTTTATCTTGATGCCTAAAATATCCCGAGGCTTTTCTGGTTAGATTCCCATCCAAAGGGTTTGTAAAACCACCAATTTTGGTGGTCAAGCCCCTGTATTGACCCGTGGATTTTCCCGGAATCATAGGTTCAAAACTCAAAACCCCTTGATTTGCTGTTAAATCTCTCCATACTGTGGTTTCAAAAAATCACGACCAAAAGCTTTGGAATGAAATCCACCAATCCCCATATGCTCCGTGTATGGAATGTTTCAACATTTACCCCAAAAATCACCCAAATGTGACTAAATAAACCATACTCATGGCACCCCCTCAGTGCCTCAATCCTCGCGCGTTCCACGTTCAGATGCTGCCATGCCTGGACCCGTTTATCAATATGAACATATGAAAAAGGGTGGAAACAAACAACAATCATAGACTTCGATGATAGAACACTGGTGAAAACTACTGTTTTTTGCACTTGGCAGCCGGGCCAGAAAAATCAGTTAACTACTTAGCAATTTCTTGAAAATCCGTTTTTTGACCAAATTTTTCCGCCAGTAACCCACCATTTAACTAACCCCCCAGCCCATCAAAACATGTAGTCCCATTACGCGTACCATATAAAATGTTATCACAATGTCATTCTATTATGAATGGTTTTACCCGCATAAATTTGCAGTGTATATATTTACACACATATTAATGTGGAAAAGATGATTCACCAGTGGATAAAACGGGGTGCCTAATTTTTAGAATAATTCAAAGAAAGGTACCCCACCAAATTACATGTTTCCATTGTTTGATTCTGTGGGAACTGAACAGACGTGTTTTGGTTTTCAGTGGCGCAATGTTTTTAACATTGATGTTGTCACAGAAAAAACATTCTGAAGGTAATTCCCCCCAAAATGGGTCAAAAAACGACCTCAAATCTGTGGTTTGCAGACCCACAGTTTTCAACCCGCCCTTTGATGGGTCATACTAATAGGGAAACAATTGGGTTTAAAATCAACAATAAAATTGTATGGTGTCTGCCAGCCCCTAATTTATAAACCCCTTGGTTTAGTTGGGTGGATCCTTTTTTAGCAACACATGTTCACTACTTGAAGGAACCCCGCTGATGACCTACTGTTTTAATCAATCCAATTCTCTCTCCAGTTGGGTCTGGCACAAAAAAAACAATCAATGGGGAAATTGAGGTACCTAAATTGACGCACCACAAATTGGATTGAATTGATTTTCAATTTAAACCTGCGCTCATGTTTTGACCCTTGATGGGGTAGTGGTGGGTCAAAACCCCGCAATGGGATCAATGGGTGAATGCAATATAGCAATTTGACATTCATTCCCCAAAACATCGAAAATATGTTACAATATGCTTGATAAACATGCCATGTTTACTTGATGGTAATGAAAAACCGGTGCATGTCTGGAAACTGCCATATTTTTTGAACTTTTTTGGACAATGTGATGAGCGAACTGTCGTGATGGTCAGCGACTTTGATGCCCGTTGAAAGCATTTCTTGTGAATTCCCAAATGGTGTGTGACGCCCCCCGTTCAAACATCACCAAAGTACATGGATTCTCCCCTCGCGCGGCACCGAATTTCAACAGGATCTCGGATATGTGACGACACCAGCGCCAGCGCCACAGAAATGTGCAGTAACCCCTGCCTCTTCGAGACGTTGTCGTTCACGCGCCAACGCCTTAGAAGCGACATCCTAGGTCACTCCCGCCATGAAGATCTACCGGGGCATCCAAGTCTAGCAAACCAAATCATCAACCCGTTCCCAAGACTTCTGACAAAACTATGGCGACTTTCCATTGGGTTTCCCACATGCTGAATTCCATGAGCGCCAACATAAGCACGCATACGGCCCAGGGCTTAGGCGCAGTCTGGGGCCTCTGGTTGCTGCGTGGAGATGACCTTTTCGCGAGCCAGCCTTGACAGTCTTTACCCAAGTCAAGCAGCCTTTGATCTAATAATAGGAGCCAGCTGTTAAGAAAAACCACTCGTGGGCTCAAAAAAATGTACCCCTCCAGTTTCCAGTTCTGCTTCAGATCTGCGCCAACACCAAACTGATCAGGCATCGGCATGGTTGGACGCGTTTCCTGGGTGTCCATATAGATCACCTGGACCTAGACATAAATGCATATGATCATTTAATTATGTACAGTACGTCTGCCTTTCGTGGTGGCTGGAGAAAGTTCTAGATGGTTCTGGATGGTTCCAGTTGGTTCGAGATGGTTATAGATTGGGCCTTCCGACCCTTACTAGCTACCTGCTCAATTCTTACGAATGATGGACGAATGATGCTCATCATACTCATCCTGCTCACCCCAATTCGTGGGTAATGCTGTTTGGATTTGGTGGGTTGCAGAATGCTCATCAAAATCACAACAAGTATCCCAGCCCGACTCCATCCAAGGAATGTAATCACATAGCGTATGTATCACTGAAGGGATTCATCACTGTGGGAGACAATACCCTGGAAATCATTTAGTTTAAAACCCATTTAGGATATAGATATCTGTCTTCTGCCATGAACTGTTGTTATACCACACAAGACTAGTTAAATTGTTCATAATATATCAGTAAGTATATAGATGTACCGCTAGTTTATGTGTTATTTAGTTTGCATTCGATTAGCCACCTTGCAGCACATAAAATGTAAACTGCCCAAGTTGTATCTCAAGGGGCCCGTCTCTTCCTCGTGTGCTTTGAAAAATGCAGTATGATCTGGAGAATCTATCAATGATGGCTCACTGTGGTTTGGTGTATATATTCACTGATCTCTAGATAGTGGGGTTTAGATCAGGCACCTTTTTCAGCAAAAGTGAGATGTCTCAAAGCAGCCTCAATTGAGACATTTTGAAAACTCTTGCGTCGACAGTGCCATATCGTGTTTCCAAAAGTTGTTCAGAATTGCTCGACATGGTCCAAATTTGCCCGAAAAGAATTGCTCAAAATTGCTCGAAATCACCGAAGTTGGCCCGGAAAAATTGCTCAAAACTGCTCAAAGTGCCTCAAAATTTCTCAAAATGTCTCGAAATTGCTCAAAATGTCTCAAAATGTCTCAAAGTGTCTCAAAATGGGCCAACAAGTTTGTAAAGGGGTGATGTGCTCGCATTTACAGGTGCAAAAGTTGTCATTACTTGGCAGGGCTGTTGCCAGCGTCTTTCGTAGCATGTCGTTGCATGGGCTTAAGGTCAGTGTCAGTTTCGCCGAGGTCATGCCTGCTGCCAATCGTCAATTTCAACTGACATGGGGGGATCTAATTACTGTCATTAGATTGGCTGGCATCATTTCAATTAGTGGCCTATTCCGCGCCATCATCTTTGTTTTGATAGAAATAGAACGCTCATGCCCGAAGCTTCTGAGGATCAATACTTGTTTATTACTGCCTCTTGGTGATACCACAAGTAGACATGAACTTTTGGGAACTTTTGAGATTTGAAAGGTGTCGGATCTAAACCCTACAGATCCAATCCCCAAATTGTGAACAGTGGTATAATATATATATATATGATTATATATACCCTCTGGTTATTTAACATAGCCATAGAAAATCCCCTATGATCATACAAACTCTTTCTTACCCTCTTCATTTGGTAGGTTCTTTGCAAAATGCACTGTAATATCTACAACTAAGAAAACCTATATAGAAGTCTGGAAATCTAAATTCCACTAAAATTTCACAGAATATTTCTATCATTTTCCTTGTGCCCTTGCTCTGTCCCAGTCTGAAGATCTCAACACCCCAACAAGGGATTTCCATCACCTCCCTGCTGCTGTCCACTCTTCCCAATCCACAGGCATGTCCCTAGCCACCTACCCATTCCCATGGCAACCTGTAGAATTCTTTGGAAACGTAGCAAACTAAGAAAAACTAAAAAACTAAGAAAAAAAACTAAAAATATCTATATAAGAAATTCTAAAAAAAACTAAACATGTTCCTTGAAGACTGGCCCCTCAATGCCCGTCCCCAAGAGCAAGGCCACCCAAACAGAACTTCACTTCCAACACACCCTCTTCAAATCAGGATGCAGCAATATTCCACATGCGTCTACAAATTTCATCAAATTTCTATGTTTTTCCTGCACAGGAAATATCTAGATTTTCTTAGACCTAAATTCTTCCTTCATTGGCCAAAGAAGGCATCATCCAAAATTAGCCATTTTCCATGGCTATGTTAAATAACCAAAGGGTATATATGATTGTATATGTGGTTAGTGGGGTCTATAAACAAACGCAGCCAAGTATGGACCTCCACCTTGCACGATCAAAACATCAACGGTGGGTTGGAGGGAACTGTGAAACAGGAAACAGCAGGACAATCCCCCACTACTCTGGGAATCGCCTGGAGCCCAGAAAACGTGGTCCAATCACTGCTGGATTGCAGCCGCATGCCTTTTATGAATCTACTTTTCATTGCATCATGATTGACTTCCCTAAAGACTGGATGATTTAAAATAACATCTCCCATCATCTATCCGTGCCCCGTAGTTAGCTAAGTTGATTTTCACTTGTATGACGGGGGGCTATGGTAGATACATCTATAGTGAGATGGATTGGTGTTAATCAAACTTATCACAAGGGGCACCACCTTGCATCATCTATTCTGATGGTTGATCATTTGACAACAAACCTCAGACAATTACTAGGAGAACCTATGGGTTTGAAGTTTGAATTAACATCCAGGGTTTGAGCTCTGGCCACTTGACAAATATCATCCTCGAGAAAGAGAGGGAGAGAGAGAGAGAGAGGGAGCGCGTAGGAATTTAAGGCGATCGAGTTTGAAATTCCTATTCTTTCTAAAACACGTAGAATCATTGGTGAAAAAACTACGGGTGTGTCTGCAAATGGATGATGCCACCCCCGTCATTATTTGCTGAGGGAACATTTCCGACATCAAATTTCCGTGTGTTCCATTTTCAGACAAACCCTTTTCCCCACCAAACTATCCAAAATGTCCCCACCCGTCACCCGTATTAAAAAAAAAAAAACCTTTGGGGTATACCCCAACTTTGACACAAAACCAATTGTCATATTACGCTGATTACATATCCTGTTGTACCCCAGTATATATTCCCAATGAGTGGTTACCTCATTCTATCCCCTATATTGCTGTTTATATCGTATCAAACCCCATATCGAATCCATTGTTCATGGGTTGAATCATGGGTTAAATCCCTATTGTTCGTGGTGAACATCCCGTTTTGGCAGTTTCAACCTCCATGTGATGGGACTTTGCCTCATGAACTAGTTCGATATATGGGGGTTTCCCAAAATGGAGGTACCCAAAAATGGATGGTTTATAATGGAAAATCCTATTAAGGTGGATGATTTGGGGGTACCCCTATTTCAGGAAACCTCCATATATTAGTATTATGGTGCACCATCTTGTACCCCCATGAACTGTACCCAGACCCATATTCCACCGCAAACCGATCAGAATTAAATCTCTGCTTTCTGCTAATTTTCAGCAACCCCCCAGAGATATTTTCCAACTTTTCCCATGGATCCAGAATAGGCCAAAGTGTACCATCCTTAACCAAAGGATGTCCAACAATTTCCACCGGATTTAGAATAGTTCTGTCTGCCACAACTGCAAGGTGGGTTCCCCCAATTATACTTAATTCTGTTGATACACCCCATAAATACTTCGTGATACGTAACATGAACCATAGTGAGTGGAGTTATATGGAGTTATAAACACACCGACTTGGCTGACTTAGCTATCGCAACAGGGGCCCCACCTTGTACCTTTGTTTAGTAATGATGATATTTGGATAGGGTAATATCCCAGTGGTCTCCCATGGTTTCGCCATGAATATTACCTTTAAGACTCCATGAAGCATCTGTTCATATTCCATTGATAATATTGATATAGATGAATCAGTGAGGGTTTATGATTACTGATGACTTACGATTGTTCTTATTGAGTTGATTTAGTGATGAAAAGATATGAACAACATGATTTCCATTGATTTCCCATAGTTAGATTTCTTTACCAAAGGATACCATCTGGCGATTTAACATAGCTATGGAAAATCACTAGGTTTAATACGAAAATCATCATAAATCATCTAGAAATTGGCCATTTTCCATAACTATGTTAAATAAGAGGGTATAAATATGTATAAATAGTATGTGTATCGTATCTATATTATATCATGTATTCTTATGTATAAAATGGGGGTTTCCTAAAATGGGGGTACCCAAAAATGGATGGTTTGTAATGGAAAATCCTATTAAAATGGATGATTTGGGAGTACCCCTATTTTAGGAAACCTCCAAATATATCTATTGAAAGATAACGATAAGATGGGTGCTACGTAATCAGAGGGTAGATCACCTGCTGTCACACCGTTAGCCCAGGTGCTGTGGACTCCTCCTGAAGTCGTTGTCGTTCTCGCGCGGCCTAAGGATGAAGGCCATGGGGAGTCAACGGTCCCAAACATAGGGACTTCAGCATCAAGATAGGGATGCAAAATGGCTGATTTCATGGGATATCATATGATATAATGATGCTATCAATGGAATCTACTTGGATAAAGGATCCAAGATGAGGACTTAACCATCAAACGTGTGGATATAGACATTGTTTTTTTTTCTGTTTTAAATGAAAGATCCCATGAAAAACCTCGTGGTTTCATCAGCCATTTGATGTGGATTTTACTTTCAAACATGCGGCCTCAGCAATGGATGATGAAGACTGGTTAGTTAAACACCAATCACATGGGGATCAAAACTGTTCATGAGCCTTGTTATATTTCAATGAAAAAACCGTTAACTTCTTGGTCAAAGGTGCATCAATAATAAAACAGGTAGTATATGGTAGTATAACCCTCTGCAATAAACAACCAACAGTGATCAACAGTGGTAGGTTTAATGGTTGGTTGGTTGGTTGGTCAACAAAACGCCAGTAAATTATAATGGGATGATTGGCTTTCTTGCAAAAACTGTACATGATTTACCTGTTTTATGTCATGATAATCACAAATGATCCCGTATGCAAACTAATCAGTAGGGGGGTGTGGTCACTGCTCCGATACCCAATGGTTCCAGATATCCATACATAACCCCTAGTAGAGGTTTGTCTGAAAATGGGTAGCTAATAGTTTCGCTGCTTAAATCCCAAGTTCTGATTGTCCAAACAATCTCAGATCAGCTCAAATCCATCTGATGCTCAACCATGCTCAAAATCTTCCGAAATCATCCTAACTACCAAATCCGTACATTCTTGCTGGAGAAATCCCGATAAGATGACTTGTAAAGCCTCCATTCGTTTCATCGGTGTTCCTTGGTTTTTCATAGGTTTCTTAGGTGATGTTCATTGGTTTTTCATGGGTTTTCAGAGATGTTCACATGTTTTCCATCGGTTTCCATACGTTTTCCCTAGGTTTTCTATAGGTTTTGATCAGTTTTCATCGGTTTTTCCTATGGATTTTCTCAGCTTTTCAAGGCATTCCCCATACCGCCGTCGCCGTCCCATCCGCCTCCGAGGCCGCTTGATTCACCAGGTCCTGCAAGCCCTTGGTGAAGCGTCGAGCTACCTGGAACCGATTCTGGTGAATTCCATGGAAAACAAGATACCCTCTGGTAAACTAACATGTCTATCGAAAATCACCATTTTTCTATGGGAAAATCCACTATTTCTATGGCAATTTTCAGTAGCTATGTTAGTTTACCAGAGGGTATCGATACGGAGGTTTCCTAAAATTGGGGTACCCGCCAAATCATCCATTTATAGATGGATTTTCCATTATAAACCATCCAGCTATTGGGTGCACCCATTTTAGGAAACCTCCTAATATGGCTCGATTGGTATCCATGAATTTTATGGTATCCATGTGGTGATTTTCATGGATTTTCGAAAAACGGTGACACAAAATTCTGATTGGTGATATGGGGATGGTTAAACCGTTTAGAAAATCCATGAAAATTGAGGTATTAATATGGAATATTGATGGGATATTGACTTACAGACAAATTCATGAAAATCCATGAAAACTGGTTGTACTTTTTGATGGAAGATTGATGATTTTTTTAACTTCCAAACGTTTGGGTATCTGAAAAAAATATCGTTCAAATAGTAATAGTGGGGTAACTTAATATCACCTAGCTAGTTTAGATCTTAATGGAAGATTGCAAATGGAATGATTAATGGAATATAAATGCAAATACAAATAATCATAACTAAGTAGAGGATAGTAGAGGCATTAAAAGTTATCGATAGGCCCAGCTGAAAGCCGTGAGGCATCCCTTTCAAGACATCTGGCTCCAGCGACACCGAATTGTGGCATGAGACTCAACAAAGTAATGACATATACTGGTTATTGTAGTTATTATTAATGTTCCTTAGTAACCAGTTACACCAGTTGTATCATATATATTAGTATCTATACTTACTACTTACTACTATTACTACTATTGTGCCAATAATTACCAGCCAACAATGATTAAGTATTAATAAAGCCAATTGATGAATCATTCATTAGCAACTGACCATTGATATTGATCAATATCACATCGATTGATGGCTGTATTGGTAATCCCATTATCTAATATCTCATCGATTAATGCTTAGTATTAAGAGTACTTCCAATCCAATTGATAAATCATGGTACATCCCATGATCATTTTCATTTATCCTGGTTAATCCCCATATTACGATTGGATAATGAAGCCCATTGATTAATAGTGATTAGCAACTGACAGTAAATAGAATTGACGCTCTCACAGGACCAGAAACTATCCATTAATATTAATTAGCATCCCTGAAAATGCTTTGGAGGGATCCTTCTTGCAAACCTCACTGTCCAACATGACCCACATGTCTCCCATAGATTAATAGCTAATGTTAACCCCTGATTAATAAACCATAGTCATACTCTAGTCCTTAGATGGGGATTATCCCCCCAATTAATCAACCATGGTTTAGAAAAATCAGGGGTTGACATTATACTAGTATAATTAGTTCCTTAGTGGCCTTCCCATCTCTGTTCTCCGCACGCTTCGCTTCGTTCACGTCCCCACCTCCTGCATGGCCTCTGCCCCCTCCATGGCCAACTGCTCCGCGGCGTGCTGATCGAAGGTCATGGCCCGCCTCGGTTTGAGACGTCAGGGGACCGGGAAGCTGGGGAAAATGTGGGCAGTATGTTGAGAAGATGGAGAAAAAAGTGGGAGAATTGAGAAAAACTTGAGAAAATTGAGAAACACCTGGAAAAAAATAAGGAAAATTGAAGAAATTCATGGAAAACATGTTGGAAAATCGTGGGAAAATGTGAGGAACACTTGAACTTGGCACAAGAATTGAGAAATGTGGAGATGTTAAACAACATCTGGGGGGTATAGTTAATGTCTTTGATCTGACTATTCTGCAACTAGTCTGAAATTGTTTTCTCAGACGCTCGTGGAGGTCTGATCTGAGGTGGGATTATGAAGTTGTTTGGAAAGGTAGAATCGATTCTGAACACAGACCTTGAACAAACATCACATCCTTTGCAGTTTGTGGTATTCATTCGATCTTCACCTGTGGTAGATATTGCTAACCTACCCATCAATAGTTGGGATATGTTGGGATTTAGAACAATGCTGTTGCAACTCAGGAAAACGGGATAGTGTTTGAAAAATGGGATAACCCCCATCAATTTGATGGCTTGGAAAACATGCTCCCCTAGTCATGGTCAGAACTTGGTTATCTCTCCATTGTTTGATGATGAATCCATTCCTCAATTTTGGGGCCTGGCCTCTGAGCGAAGCTGAGTGCACGAAGATCGCGCAGCTTGGGAGTTTTTCAGCTGGAAGTTGATATGAAATGGATTGAAATGCGGAAGGTTGTTGGTTGATTGTTCGAAAATCTATCGTACAATATCGTACATAATCGTGCATTTTATCATTTTCCTGGCTGTCACCAGGATAAACCATTGTACAAACATGTACAAACTGAAACTTTCATGAAACTTTCCATGGCAATCCTTTGGTGCCACTGATGCTGTCATCCACTGACCTCCCTTTTGATAGTTTTTTTCGGTGAGATCTTTACCAACTTTCTGGCAAAGTCCTAGATTGAACATGGATTTCACCATGTGGCACCCATGGTTCTTCTTGCAAAAACCATGTGGCTCGAGTTTTGGTCGAATCTGTTGAACCTTTTGAACCGTTGATGGCTTTGGACCCAACGGCACACAGATCTCTCGTCATCCAATGCTTGCGGCGTCATCAAACATGGCTGGGGGGGAATTCCCTAGAATTCAAGGGGATTACTACGGATCATTTAATTGTATTGGGGCATCTCGATCATTCCTTACCGATTTTTTCAAACCGTCAGTCAACCATGGCTTGAACATTGTGTAACATGGAAGCATGGGGAAATTCACCTTGTGAAAGTCATCTTCCAAGCACATCCAAACACCATGAATTTTGAGTTTCTTGCGATTCATTTTCAGAAACATAAATGAGTTTGTCTTTTTTGTCTGATTTGTTCGGGGAAAAGCACACAATTCAATGACTATCATATTTTTTTTCCCTGAAATGAGCTATTTGGAGGGTATACCGGTATAATCATCCCTTTTTCAGACAACTTCTTGCTCCGGCACTATGTGAAATATGTAAATTTGTAATTAATGGAG
Source organism: Symbiodinium sp. clade C Y103 (assembly GCA_003297045.1). NCBI lineage: Eukaryota > Dinophyceae > Suessiales > Symbiodiniaceae > Cladocopium > Cladocopium sp. clade C. The sequence continues at coordinate 158,805 of BGPT01000398.1, forward strand.
TTCAATAGCCTGCTGAAAAATCGAAGCTCAAGCCTGAGCCGCCTTTCTTTTATAATTGGTCCAGTTCTCAGCGTTGCAGGTCAAACCATATTCAACAAGCCTCATTCCCGATGGAGGGCTTCAAATCTGTGTCAAACTTGGGAGTCTGAAGAGGTTGAGTAAACACTTAAATGCCCTCCGGAAATCAAACATGGCAATGGCAAATCCCAGAACTGAATGAAGTTTCTACTGTGGACATCATCGAACTAAATGGTGGATTTTCCAGCAAGCCATGTTTGATGACAACCAAGGATGAATACCCTTTCTTGAATGGCTAGGAACTGCTCGCTTCGACAACTCCACTATGTTGAAAGAGGCACATATATCAAATGTTGATGGATTTTGCATCAACCCTTAATCAGGTGGGTAGTATTACACACTTGTTTCCAGTCAGCGGTCATAGATCCCCGTTTCATGTTGATTCCTTATTTATTATCCAAAAAAGTGTTTTTTTCACTAGCAGATTCCAATTTCATCTGGATTGGTTCCTAACCCCCAAACAGAAATTCCGCGCAAGTCCCTAGCACCCATCTGCTGTAGCTGGCTGCAACTTTTTCCACGGACACGGACGGCTCAGAGATGTCAATCAGCAAAGGCCTGTTTCGAAAGGGAAGGCTTGGAATATGCATCCCATGAATCGCAAGTGGTTTAACCCATGAATCTCACTCGCATATTCCAAAAAAAAACTGGCTGCTGGTAGGCGATTAATTCCCCACTTACCAACTGGGACGCAATCACAAGTAGGTCAACTACTTGCATGAACATCCCACTTGGGAAATGACTAGTGGTGAAAACTGGAACTAGCTTGCAGCAGCCACTTAACTTATCCACCCACAGTTCATGGGTTGCATCCACTAGGTCTCCTTTGAAAATCCAATTTTTGTACATGTTCTTTCCCAACTGTGGGTGAATATCCATTAGAACAAATTGTTGGCAGAATATGTTGTATGTTCAAGGACCAGATTACATTTTGACCCCAGAACTCATAACACATCTATACATGCTCACGTCATGTTTGCTATTTATCCCCGTATTTCTATATGCTTCTATCACCATTTTTTGTTTGCAAGATCTACTTTTTGTTGCGTAAATCCCCATTTCAGTCAGTCAAATCCCATGGAATCTCAATGTTGTTTCGTAAAATCTTCACCGTTGCTAGTGAAAACTCCAGGGTTTTTCACGATTTGCCATGTTCGTTGCTAAAACCGTTGCCAATCTCGGACGGACGAAAGTTGATGTGATTAAACCACCAAAAGATTGGATTTAAAATATGCAACCACCATATACATCACATGTGGGGATTTAACTGCAAACACATCATGAACCAACTATAACATAGATATGGAAAATAAAGCTAAACTATGCTAATTAAACTATGTGTTAAAGGGACGAAGCAAAACTGACTTAAACGGAACTTTGGAGGGGCCCAAGTTCCGGATTTTGCCAAAATTAAGTCACAGTGCAACCCAAGCAAAAGGTTGGTTAATCCAACATAACTCCAAGAATGGTCACCATTTCCAGAGAATCATTGGCTATTGGTCATTATACCTTATAACGTGTTATAATATGTTCCAATATTTTCCATATCTAATTATTCTCTAATCATATCTAATCATCCACTAGTTTTTCCCCATATTCTCCCCATAAAAACGTGGCTTAACCCCCATGAATGGTCACCCTTGAGACATCACTGGGCTCTCCACGTCAGGCCTCAGTCCTTCTTCTGACTCACCTTCTTGCGCGCGGGAGGGGCGCCACCCTCGCGGAACCTGACAATCTGGTGGGATGGGAATCGGATGGGAAGACGACAAGAAAATATGACAAAAATGGGAGTTATCATGAGATATCACAGGAAATGTGTATCTGTGGTGATATATCCATTTTCAACTCAACATGGCCAATTTTGGATATCCTGCCAAACAAATCCAAGAAATCCTCTTTATTATTTTAGCTTTACTAAAATAGTTGATGTCCCGCTTTTGATTCGAAAAACATACTTACATACCCTATAAAAGGCGGTGTGATGAAAAATCCAGCATCTATAGATGATGTTTCCAGCTATAAACCTCCACTTGGTTCGGGGATTTTTCAGCTAGCCACGTTTGATGACACCAGAAGGTAAGCATTGAACTATGGTTGGTTTATAAACCCATTGACCATGATATCAACTATAATACTCGGTCTATGGTTGTATCACTTGGTGCATGTTTTATGGTTTATAAATCCCATCTACTAGTTCAATATATCTACCATAAACCACAGAATTCAGTGGGTTATTTGGACCAACTTAGCAAAGAAACTTTAAGTATGGGACACCACCTCAATCATCTCGTTATCTCCATTCAATTTTCACTAAGTTAGCTCAGTATTTGCACCTTAAACCCCACTCAATCCCGTTAAATCCTCAAGTTTCCCACTTTTGAGTGTTTAACAATATAGTGCCACAAATCCCTACCATGAAAACAGCCCCGGTTGAAGCCCCGCTTGGCGGCTTTTTCAAGCCCAGAAACCCGTTCTTGAAGCGACGGCCAATGTGCTTCACCTAGGATTTCTATCGGAAAAAGATGGATTTAGTGGAATACAATGGGACTGAATGGGATATTCATGGGGATTGTAATGGTTTGAAACTAAACAACCTAGGATTTTATAGGGATTTTATAGGGATATAGCCATCAACAGTAGGGACTTAACTGACTTAAGTATCAAAATTTGGGAACAAATAATCCCATCCCCCCGATATGAAGCACCCCCCATTGTGTGGTCCCAGTCATATCTGTAAATCCCCTAGGTATGTGCATGGTTTTTGGGGTGTGTTCAACATGAATGAGGGATGCGATTAATCGTCATATCCTCGTGGGGTTTACCAGCATCTTATATGCAGGTGGTGCTCAATGTGATTTGATTTAACCACTAAAATGCCAATTATTTTTCATCTATTCACCAAAAATGATCTAACATTGGAGTTGATTGTGCTTTTTCCCACCACTTGGGGATGCAGTTCCACTTGAAATATTATATTATATATATATACATATTATATACACATATAGTCACATATATCATATATCTATTTATTTGAGGTGGTGGCCCCCCAGTGAGAAGTTGGCTATATAACCCCCACTAAATATAGATATCTCTACCCAGAAACCACAAATAGCTTACTTATTCACACCAACTTAGCCAAGAAGCTGGGGCACCAGCTTCATCTTCCATGATATGTCCACTGAACCCCAGGAAATCCCATCTGAATCAGGCCCATTTTCCCATAGAAATCAACCCATGTACCCTCTTTTCTAAACTAACTTAGATGTAGAAAACTAAGAAAAACACTATGTGTAGACCATTTTCCTAGGGAAACCATGGGTGAATGTGGATATATAATCATATTCATAAGCGATAAACACCATCAAGTATAGATACATCTACCATAAACCATAGATAACCCTAGTTTATAATTTGTTATAATCATATTTACAGTTACCCTCCGGTAAACTAACATAGCTATGGAAATCACCATTCTTAATGGGAAGATCAACTATAAATAGCCATTTTCAATAGCTATGTTAGTCATTACCACCATTTTTAATCGGAAAATCACCATTTTTAATCGGAAAATCACCATTTTTCATGGGAAAATCACCATTTTTAATGGGAAAATCCATGAAAATCCACTATTTCTATGGCCATGGCTTCAATACCAGAGGCTAACTCCCCGCTGGTTTTTCGCCAACAGACGTAGCTCATTCGGCCAGTGCCCGGAGCGCGTCTGCGCTTGGACTGGCGACGGTTGGGAGTGGAAGGGGGGTGGGACAATGATGGGAAAACCGTGGGAAGACGGTAGGAAAACGGTAGGAAAATGGTAGGAAACAATAGGATATACCCATCCAAATGTTGGTTGGATTTCAGACAAAAGTTGGGAAATTCGCATATCAACATTTTGGATTTTAGACACCACTACTTTGGAATTTCAGACATCAACATTTTGGGGTTCACACAGAAATTTCACACACAATTTGGGATTCGATTTTTGCTGATATCCCCCTTTTTTTGTCGGTGTCCAATTTTGGAAATAAACAAAGTACATTTACGGATAGATGGGCAAAGCGAAGCATGTCTTTGGATGCGTCAGCGGCGCACCCAAAGGGCTGCCAGCATGCAGGATCAATCAATCAATTGATCAATCAAACTCAATCACCTAATCAATCTATCTGGATAGAGTTATGCTATTAATCACTCAACCTATCTGGATGAAATCAATCAATCAAATCCATCAGATCAATCAATGGTTACAAAAAGAATGATACAGCTATTGCTCTCCATTGCCTGCACTTATCTGTTTTGCTGCTCAGTTGCCCTTGGAAATGTCGAACCGATTCGATGCATGAACACAGGCCTGACATTCATTATAAAGTCTAAAACTGAAATCCAACAAGGTCAGAACATGTCAGGACGAGGTACTGGACAATGTGAGAAAAGCAGAACTTGAGAGGCAGGTGAATTTGCGCACTAAGTGATATGTACTGGGGTACCGAATCTACTTTAAACATGATAAATCATGATACTCACTCTGCAGTCTCTACAGTCTAATCAACAAATGTCTTGGATACTGTTGAACTTAATCTTTATCCATCAGATACACCATATAGATCCCAAGAACCATAGTCAACAAATGATTCAACAACTCCAAACTGTGGCCACTTTCCTGGGAATAGGGCAGGCAGCATCTCGATGGATGAAGGTTGTTTTTTGAATTCTCCAGATCCTCGATATCATTTCTCTCAACCCTCTGGCTGATTATTACAAGTACTGGAATGTATACATCAAATTTATACATTCCCAGTAATTTCTTCGAAGACCCCAAAACAACCATACTTGGGAATGTACGAATTCCGTCTCTCAACTCATTTTCTTGGAATGTATAGGGACCCTGTGGTTGATGGGACCCCATCTCCCATGACACTCCCACGACATTACTCCCATGTAAGAAACCCCATGAGTGACGGGGGTCCCACCGTGTTCAATGCGGTGCTAGGAGTTCAACTCCATTGTACAATGTTGATTAGCAACGTCAAAGTTCGGTGTCACGATACCTCATGAGACAAACCCCCATAGGGGTAGAGATCAACATAAAACCTATAGTGTTCTATACTATCCACCCAGGAATTCCGCATGAACCCCTATAGATTGCCATATCCAGATTGGTCAACTCATCCCCTTTGCAACCGCTAGGGGCCGGCCTTCTTGGACCAGTTGTAGGATCGGATCTTGGTTGCTGGGAATCTGCCGCGGAGCTGGGGGTCTGTCTGACATATGGTCCATGGTGTTGGTATATTTACCCACCAAAATTTGGTGAATTTTTAGGATAAATTGTTGATGATTATTCCAGCACCATGGAGCATTTGGATATGTTAATTTCAGTGAAAGTTAAGAGTCGCTTATTGTAGGAAAATAGAGAAAAAAACATGGAAACCATAAACCAGATGTTGTGGTTTGGCAAAACATCGCCGCCGAGCCAAGCAACATCACCAAGTCCTGGTTTAAGATCCTTCTTAGCAAACTCATGTTCTAAAAGTCACGGTTTCGCCAGCATCATTTTTTGTTGAATTTGGTCGCATGATTGATTTTTGTATCTTGTGGATTACCTTATGTATGGCAGTTTCTTACTGGCACACTTTGTCAGTTTAAACTTCCAACCTGGTCACATATCCAATTCAAATTTGATCCGCGATGGACAAGATTTCATACACTTCACCGTGCTAGTACAGCTGAGAAATTTCACACTCAGCCCAAGAGTTGGTCCGTCCAAATAGTGGACATGTGAGGATGGTTCAAATCTCTTTTGCATTGCTGAATCTTTCCAGTCATATCTAAACATGGACAGAATATCTGCATGTTTCATTCAATAATATCATTGTATCATCGTAAGATATTACATGTTGGGAAATTCACCTACAGGTACCCATAGTCTTAGGAACGGCATCTGATACTTGGACGGGCCCTGGGATTAGTTAAGTGCTTGGTAATTGGCTTAAGAATGGATTATCACACAGTGACTAACTACAAGTAGTCAACTAATCGCATGGTCCACCTAAGTAGATGTTCATGGTCTCATAGTTTTTTCCTATGATCATTAGTGGGCCCTTGACTAAATCTATGTGAGGAAATCTGATAAATGGTCCATACAAGTGGCTTAGTCTGAAAATAGGGCACTCCCAATACCAATGGATTAGAACCTCTTTTTTCCCTATCAAAATGGCCATACCCTCTGGTAAACTAACATAGCTATTGAAAATGGCCATAGAAATAGTAGAGTTTCCCATTAAAAATGGTGATTTTCCATAGTTATGTTAGTTCACCAGAGGGTAACTGGAAATATCCCCTATTTTCAGAGCCCATCTTATGCCCCATCCCCATGCACCCGCAGGCTGCGCATCGCTTGTTTTGCCTCAGCAAAGCACATGAGTGGACATCCGGGTCCTACAATGTGCGCACATGGCATATCCATGGCTATCCCTACGATATTCCTTGTACATCCCTTTTTAGGTATGTGTGTTTTTACATAAGGTCTATTCAACTTAATATGGATGTTCCGATTAGAACCTCTATGGAAAACATTGGAGAACATACAGTTAATCACTTATCAAGGGCTAATCCATTGGTAAACGAATAATGGATTTTCAAACCAGGGCTATGAACTAGTTGCAATTGGATGCAATTGGTAGGATGCAATCTACAATACGGTGCCCTATAGTTGGCAGTTGGCTAGTTTGGTCTGCAATGCTTATTAACTCCCATTAACTTTAGATATATCATGACATATCTAGCAAAAACATAAACCATATAGCTATCGGAGCTATAAACCAACCTAGCGAGCTAGGCTTACTGGGGCACCCTTAAATTGGGATTCAACCAATCCCACTGAAGGTGACCCACCTCCAACAGCTCCAGTGCTGTGGCTGCTGTGCAGGTCGTCTTTTCAGGTGGAGACCGCACGCTGCCAAAACTGCTTCCTCGAAGTGTATGCTGAATTTGGTGTGCGAGCAGGGTCGAAAGAGAAGTACCTGGATGCAAAAGTCCCCTCAACTCAGAGAAAAACACAGTCAACAAATGTAACTAAAGTCCCTTCATTCCAAAAGGGACCTGTAAAAGCCCCAAAGAACATGAAACCAACTAAAGACTGCGACTGAGAAGCTCGGCCTTGATCATCACATAGCAAAATCTTGCCCTTATTAGTAGCAGTAGCTGGTAATTGATGATGTTGAGCCCGTTGGGCAGGTCATCTTTTTTAGTGGTTCCTAGAGTCATAGGGCTACCGTACCCCCAAACTAATCATCCAAGCTATAGGTCATCTTCAGGAAACCACTGGTGAGAAGGGGGCATCCCAATTTGTGGGCAATGCCCACGAATTGGAAGTGGATCATAGTCCGGTGGTATATGAATTCATTAATGTCAAGGTGGGATTAATAAACCCCCTGGTAATGGTTAATGTCAACCACTATTTGGGGAATCCTCCATGATTAATAAACCATGGTTTATTAATCCCACCTTGACATTACCTTAATTGGTTATCCAATTTGTCAAAGGTGCTTTCCGATGGTTTTGAACCACTTGCTAACTGGGATGCCCCTTAAAGTACCCATCCATGTGCTGATTGCATCTGATAGCTGGTTGCAGGGGGGAGCTGGGTAGTCAACCAAGAAGAATGAGATGTCATGAAGCAAAATATTGGAACATAGCAGTGAAATATGTGGCAATTAACACTGTTGAGACTGGCTTCCCACCTAAAAAAGGGATCATGTGAAACTTTTACACACAGATGCTCTTACACACAGACGCTTTTACGCAAAGCAGTTTTTAAACAGACTATAGACATGATTTTACACACAGAAACTTTTACACCACGTTCCAACAAGGCTTCTATGAGGAGGTTTACATCATTTGTATCTGATTGTGGAACGGGATTCATCATAATGACTCAATGACAAGTCAGACTACCAAACATTTCATGTCTAATCTTAGAGATGACCTTGAACACATAACATTCAGCTGGATAGAAACATGCGCCCTATTCTATAGCAGCAAACATACTGTGGATGGAACAAATCCTGCACCAGTTGGTAACTCTTGGGATTCTTATGATACCACTGGGACTATAGTGGGATTATAAGGGGATTTTAACCATCTGTCAACTGGTGCAGGATTTCGCAACCATCCACAGTAGGGCCATTGAACCACCCGTTTTCCACCAGATTTCCACCGGAATGGCCATGTTGCAGGTGATAGGAGCGCTTGCCACATCGCGGGCACAAGCCTCGACATACATACGGGCAAGGGATGCGACCCGCAACGGAACGTTAAGAGGAACATACTTAGATGGGACCTGGGATTAGCTAAGTGGTAAGATGATGTTAGATGTTAGTAACGGGCGGAAAGAACTGGCGAAAGAATTGGTTATCACTAGTTGACTAGTCCCATGGCCCATCTGAGTAGATTTAGAGCTTGAAAAGTCGCCCAGTGCGGGTCATGACCCATCAGAACCTTAAATCCAGATCTGCTTCCTGGTGGTGTGCAAACCGCACTATCTTCAGGCAAACCTGTTCCATCAATTGTAAAGAAACTTATGTGCACTTCCAACTGCAATATGGTTTTGTTTGATATTTTTGATACCTCCTATTTTAATGGAGATTATCATCATATATCATCATGTTTCCCTATAAATTGGCTGGTGAAACCTCCAAGTTGAAGTCCCCAACCCCCCAACCGCAGCGGTGACAGCCCAGTCACCGTGCGTCTTCTTGTGACGCTTTCCCATTGCTGGCCTTGGGATGTTGGATGATTTTGGGGCCAATGGCAATCAGAATATGTAACATGACGGTATTAAAACATATCAAGGTCATCATCATCAAATATCATCGTCATAAATCATCATAAATCATCATATATCATCAAATATCATCATCAACATCATATATCATCATCATCATCATCATCATCATCATCATCATCATCATCATCATCATCATTCATCATCATCATCAACATCATCATCGTCATCATCAAATATCATCGTCATAAATCATCATCATCAACATCATCATCAAATATCATCGTCATAAATCATCATATATCATCATCAACATCATACATCATCATTATCATCATCATCATCATCATACATCATCATCATCATCATCATCACCATCATCATCATCATCAAATATCATCGCCATATATCATCATCATCATCATCATCATCATCATCAAATATCATCGCCATATATCATCATCATCATCATCACCATCATCATCATCAAATATCATCGCCATATATCATCATCATCATCATCATCATCATCATCATCATCATCATTCTGTTGAAGAACAACTTCATTGTAAAACAAGAACAAACAAGAGCAAAATATTCGATTTGTTTTCTCATTTAGCTTTAGTGTGGCTCCTACTGCTGTTGCTACACCCAAGATAGACAGATGCGCGCATACACCTGTGAACCACCGCAGCGGAAGTTTTTACATTTTCATCATGAGCACACGTTCCATGGGTATCCGAATGCGTTTGATGCTGCCACGCCACAGAACAGTTGGAATTTTGCGTTGGTGCCGCCTGACATCATCATGATGATACACAAGCGTTGCGTTAGATTTTGCGTGCGCCTCATCCTTTGACTGCATCAAGAGTTGGAGGAGTCACATGGCCTTTTTCTGTACTTCTGATGTGGTCATGTTCCGTGCCAGAGGCAAAGAAAAATAAATAAAGGAAAGTGTCCAGAGACAATCTATGGCCAGCTCGAGGTGAGCAATGTTATGGATAGTCAACTGCCCTTTCTGGTCATTGGTGCTCCGCAGCATGCAGGTAAGTCAGATGAGGCTACAATCAAGGAACAGACAACACAAGTTGGCTCATGAGAGAAAAGAGGCTGATACAAGACATATCACAACCCCAGCGCCGGCTGGTCACTTGAATCGCCATCATAGCCAAGCTATTCCCATACCGATAGCCAACATTAGTAAATACATGTGTTGCATTCATTCACTTTAAGTCGCTGAAAGTGGCACATACCAAAAACATCCAAAAACCAAGAACAATGTGAGAAAGAAGAAGAAGAAGAACAAGTTAGGTCATCAGTGGTAGTTTGTGTCCGCCAGGCACTGGGGAGCATGAGTAGCACCGCAGAGCAAGTCATGCAAGGCATGTACCATGCACATTCTTTTTTCTCGGAACGATGTTGCCAGCGCTGTAGTCGTTGTACTTGATATTTTCTGATATTTTCCACCTGCAACACAACCAATCAGAACCCTGCGCAGCAGCACATGCACATGATAGCAAAGGGGTGTCGCGGCGAGCGCTGCCGACCGACAACAAGAAGTAACAAACGGAATGAGTAAACGAACGCAATCACATGCTGTAAAGTTTAGACCACACCACGCACAACAAACCAGAGATTGTTATAATGATGACACAAGAATGAGATTCAGTTTCAAAGGCAGCGACCAGCAAAAAGAATCAAACAGTGTGCTGCCATGCTAGTTATCAGGCTTCACTGAACATCCGCGGGCCACCGCTTATGATGTCCCATGACTTCGCATGGGAAGGCATTTGAAAAATATGTGGTATATCACTTGATATAGTACTAAATCATCACGCTGCTTCTTCATCCCTGGCACAAAATAAAATCCATGGAACCGATACAGTCTCCATGTCCATCTAGCCAAAACCTGTGACACACCGGGTATATCGGGATGCGCTTCAGCCATATGCGATGCCACATTTTGCTGGTGGACTGAGGCTTGAAGCCTCAACACATAACGCATCCACACGCACAGAAACACACATCACATGCCCATGTTGGCTCCTAGGCTGTTCATACGTGAAGCAAAGCCACCGCGTGGCATTCGATTCAGTGTGATCTCCTTGGTCGGCGTCGGCAATATTTTATTGTTCCGGAAAAAAATCAATTGCAGAATTCAGAACCGATGCTGTCGCATGTCCAACTTCAACGTAAGGCACCTGTGATGCGCTGGGGCGATTGGGGCCCGCTTCAACCCTAGGTGGCGCCACATATTCTTTGTAGAGTGGGGAATGAAGCCTCAACATAAAGCGCAATTTCACAGACGCACGAACCCCCTTTTCTTCAAAGGCTGCTAAGCTGCTATGATGAATCAAGCCGAGCCACCGCGCGGCATGGACTTGATCGCAGCATTTTTGATGACAATTGGCCGCGATGCTGTCGGTAATGTCTTCTTGCCTTTGGGCCGCCGGTACCTCCAGCTAGCAGGCAGTCCGTCTGCTGTAGGGACAACTGGAATTACTGCTGCATCGCCCAAGTCCACATCCGTTTCTGACGCGTCAGTGTCGGACACGTCAGTCTCGGACTCCAACATGTCTGTCTCGGAGGCCTGACAAAGCACACCCGCGCCGGCGATCAATGACTAAATGGCGCCGTGCCTCGTAGATATCAACTGATGCATCAGCGTTCACTGTCATTAGGGACTGTGTTGCAGCCAAGGTGCAAGGCATCAAAGACTTCTTCCAACGGTGCTTGCAAGTCCGCGCAAGCCAGGATTGCGGCAAAAGGCCCCCCTGACACATTTGGACCCGCGGACCGCTTCAGGACGCTCTCGGCGAAACCTCGTTGGGATCAGCAGTGTTGGGACCTGTTGGGACTTGTTGGGATAAGGTTATTTTGATATATTTGGATGTTCAAGGACCAAAGGTAGGCTCTGATTGCAATCTATAGCAATTCGATCATGCAAGTCAGCACAACGGTTCAAGAGAGTGAGCAACAGCTGCGCTTCACAATCTTCACAGATGCGTTCGCAAGAGAATTGTTGAAAATTAAGCTCTAGCGAACGAGCGGGGTAACTAACAAAGAACCTTCACTTCGGGATATTCACACAGCTTTTCACCACCGTGCTCTATATCTATTGACATTAACAAATGTGAGCAGGCGAACAGCCACTTCCCATTCACACAACAGGAGAACACATTGCATTCAACGATGAAACGCGAAGGCTACATGTATATCAATACAGCAAGGCAGAAGGATAGCATCATAGCACAAGCACTTGGGTCAAACAAACCCGCACCACGCGCAACAAACACGAAGGGATTCAACATAGCTCAGAAGCAAAATTAAACACAAGTTGGGTTGAACCTACTAATGACAACGACGTCTTTCGGGGGAAGGGTCCCTTACGGGTGAACATGCCGCAAGGTCAACGCGTTTGAAACAAGCAGAAATTGAAGGGTAGAGNCTACTAATGACAACGACGTCTTTCGGGGGAAGGGTCCCTTACGGGTGAACATGCCGCAAGGTCAACGCGTTTGAAACAAGCAGAAATTGAAGGGTAGAGCAAAAAGACCTTGAAAATAAACGCTTTCAAAAAGTGCCTAAAATATCCTAAAATAAGGCTCTTGGGGGCCCTGTGCTTACTATATTCTGGAGATGGTTTCAGGGGCCTAGACTACTCTTTCTCAGATCCTGAGATTCGGAGCTTGGATGTTTTGACAACGGATGAGGGGGCTGCCGCTTTTNTATTCTGGAGATGGTTTCAGGGGCCTAGACTACTCTTTCTCAGATCCTGAGATTCGGAGCTTGGATGTTTTGACAACGGATGAGGGGGCTGCCGCTTTTGGCCCTTGCCTATGCCCAACGTTTGTTGTGTGAGTGGCGTCATGATGTTTCTGGTTGGCTACACGGTTGCCATTGGCACCAGACCAAGGAGGACACTCAGTATTCAATTAATGTAAGTGTCGTGTGGAGTCGTGTGTGTTTCGGTTTCAGCCTTCAGTTTTGAAATGGTTTAAGTTTTTGAGTTTTTGTGTGCTAAAATTCATTGTTCTNTCGGTTTCAGCCTTCAGTTTTGAAATGGTTTAAGTTTTTGAGTTTTTGTGTGCTAAAATTCATTGTTCTGATTTCTGACAAGGACTTTGATGCTCACAACAAAAATGCGACTGACAAACTCTAGGTGAGTTCGGGCTCACGTTGTAAGTTCCAAGTTCAACAGCTGGGAAACAATTTAGATATGATACAATACAACACTGATAATTGTTGGAGCACTACGGTCAACCCAACCCACTGTATAAACTCTCCCTTTGTTCGTCAAACTCTCATGATCCATCAATCTTCTCAATTGGCATTCCTGGGACAGGGAGGCATGCAGCAAAGCCGACTGCAGATNGGAGGCGCTTGATAGAGTTCGCACTTTCAGGTCCTACCCCATTCATCAACAATTTGCAGAAACTGTTTATGGTCGACATGAACTTTGTCAACTTCGTCAACGAGTTTGTCAATGTTCATCACCTTAGTCAATGAAGAGGGATGGGTTCGTCAACTTCGTCAATGAAGTTCGTCAACTTCGTCAATGAACTTCGTCAACTTCGTCAATGAACTTCGTCAACTTCGTCAACTTCGTCAACTTCGTCAACTTCGTCAACTTCGTCAATGAACTTCGTCAACTTCGTCAACTTCGTCAATGAACTTCGTCAATATTTTGTCAAAAACGCGGGAGCGGTTCGTCAATAATTGACGAAGTTGACGAAGTTGACGAAGTTCATTGACGAAGTTGACGAAGTTCATTGACGAAATTGACGAAGTTGACGAAGTTGACGAAGTTCATTGACGAAGTTGACGAAGTTGACGAAGTTCATTGACGAAGTTGACGAACTTCATTGACGAAGTTCATTGACGAAGTTGACGAACCCACATTGATAAAGTTGACAAAGTTGACGAACCCATTGACAAAGTTGACGAACACGNGACGAAGTTCATTGACGAAGTTGACGAACCCACATTGATAAAGTTGACAAAGTTGACGAACCCATTGACAAAGTTGACGAACACGTTGACAAAGTTGACGAGCTCATTGACAAGTTTGACGAACTTATTCTTAGCGTAGTTGACGAGCAATGACGAACTCATTGACAAAATTGTGACAAAGTTGACAAACATTGACAAACTTATTGACGATGCAGGCGAGCATTAACAAACTTTACAAACTCATTGACAAAAACCTTGCCGACTTTATTCACAAGAGTTGACAACGTTCACAAATTCACTGAAGAATTTGAAGAAACCATTGACCAGTTGACAAAACAATGCCACAAGTTAGTGATATTGCTTTTTGACAAACTCATTGACAAAGTTGCCAAAANAAGAATTTGAAGAAACCATTGACCAGTTGACAAAACAATGCCACAAGTTAGTGATATTGCTTTTTGACAAACTCATTGACAAAGTTGCCAAAACATTGAAAAAGTTGCAGTTGAATAGCATTTGCAAACATTGAGAAACTTTTCCGAACCCCATTGTTGAAAGAACCCACCAAGAAAACTATGCACCAGGACGAGTTGCTTCCACTGATTTTGAATGCGGACAAGGTACTTACGCAAATCAATTGGTGCTACGCTCGCAAAAAAAAAGTGTCTGTGGGCCTTTGTTTGCAAATGACACTGCTAATGAGATTAACTTTTTGCTCTTGGGATGGCCTTGTAATGTGACTTGTCAACATGATATCAGACGTTATTTTTCTATATTTTTCTTACCATGAACTTTTCGGGAACGGAATTAACTTTTCAGTTGTTGGGATATGATTAGGTGAATGTTTGAAAGGATACAAAACATATAATATTGTGACTGAATTCCGAAAATCCGCTCCAAAATTGCCGCTTGAAATTGGAAAGCACAAAGCACTTATATGATGGGTACCTATTGATGGGACCATGTAGCCATTCCCCCGAAAGACCTCGCTGTCATTAGTAGTTGAACCGTGCAAGGCGAAATAGAGTATGTGTTGAACATATAGCAACCGCAGCTTTTTTGAACCCAGGCAGGCCTTACCACTTCAAAGAAATTGCTTGCTGATTTTCGCTGCTGCAAACACAGAAAGGCAATACTAAGCGCAAGGGAATGAAAGCGAAACGCGCACCACGCAAACACTAGAGAACAAGCAACAAGCTGTTACAGAAATCTTTGCGCAACGGCAAGAGCGTTCGGGGCACACGCAAGCACTAGCGCCCAGAGATGCTGCTCCTGGTCCGGACGTGTATTCGTATTCGCTTGTTGTCACCTGACTTTGGTTCAAAGATTAAACATTTGGTACCAACCCATAAATTTGGTCATGTTTAGTCTTACCCTCCGCTAAACAAACATGGCAAGGTGAGAATTCGTTCGTTTATGGATTATTTGCCCATTTACATGATAGATTTCCCATTGCCACATTTGATTACCGGAGGGTACACCCAAGCATCTGACTGCGCAGGTAAACTATTTTGCGCCACAGCCACATGAACGAACTGTTGCCATTCAGCCATCTACTTCCCTTCATCAAAAATGGGGTACCACGTTAATCCCTGTGGCAATCAAACGGTTCATCATAAGTGTCCTTCTCCAAAACACCAGTTCAATTGTTGAAACAAGACATAAGTTCAATTGGTAAAACCGCTGGTTTCCCTCTTGAAACCACAATTCTCATTAATCTGCTTGATGAAATCCCAATTTTTTGTTGCTAATACCGAGCTCTTGGACCACCCAATCCTCTGCTCGGCCACCAGACGTGCCATCACCCATGGTGCCGACCTGTCAGCTTGAGGATGGTACATCAATGTGGTAGAAAATTGCAGCATTGATGTTTGGTCAATGGATACTGGATAGTGTACATCAATAATGTACATTGATGACGATCACATTCTTGATTGATCGAAACTTTACAGTGGTACTGTTGAAACAACTTTCTTACCAACAAATATTGGGTTTCCTAAAAAAACTATAGGGCTTCCCCGTATATTTTCCCGCCAGCAGGTTCTTGGATTTGGCCCACATGAAGTATTGACATTGCCTGTTTCTGTGTGGAACTATCGCCATGGTGTAATCTTGTTTTACCTTTAAGATTGTAAGAACATGTAAGAACGTAAATCAAGAATCTGAGTCTGTCACAAATGGATCCTGCTGGTGGGCAGCTGTGTTTGCTTTCCAACGACAAAAAAAAAGATGTGCTCCCGTTTTGAATTATGACAGGCTTGGGATTGAAGCCTGGACCCATGGCATCTTTGTGGGACATCTAGCTATTGGGTCCATGCAGCAATCCAGCCATGCAGCTGAGCCAGCTTCCTGGTCAAACGCTCATCACCAATTTGCTCATTCTTAGGGTTTCATTTAGTCTTTGTTGGTTTTCAACTATCAACACAGTTTGTTGTTTGACTATCTAAATTTCAACTGCCATGTCTGGTCTTGTTGCTTAAGTATCTCTGAAAAATGGATATCAACATTGTCACATTGTGTATTTGATCATCCCAAAATGTGGTCCATGAGATTGGGCTATGCCATGCTATGCCCTCTTATAATCACCTCATCAGAATCCCAGGCGTCGCCTCAGGTAGCGACACATGTGATAAATACAACAAGCAGGGGGAGAATCAACAATTTCTTGTTGGCGTTATAAGTTATAACTGTACAACTACAACCAAAACATACCAACACATACCAAAACCATGTATTACTTTTCTTAACTATGTTCACCACTAAAAATGGGGATTAACCCATAATGTTTTGCCCTCTAAAGACGACAACCAGTCCGCACCTTAACACGACGCGAGGCGCGCGGTGTTTCTTATTCTTTCAGTGTCCGTGTTGATCCGCTGAATGTGGAAAACGGCGAAGGATGTGAAATTCCCACCATTTGTAGATCATTTCCGAACCGGAAACCATAGGGCCATAGGGGAATCTATGTGAGTTTCCCCGTATGTAGAAGAGTTGAATATTTGCAAATCATGAGGTCTTCAGATCATCTACCAAATCCTGAAAAAAACTGTCTTTATGTAGGATCTGATTTGAGGTTTGTTTGACCCATGATGGTGGATCAAATCCCTGAATTTCCCGGCAATTTTAGGGAATAAATATCTACATATCTTCCCAATGATCATAGTGCAGGAAATATCATGACATATCATAACACTATTTCACGCCATTTCCAAGGTAAAGTCACTATGCCCTAACACATATATGCGCCACGAGTGACATTTGATGGATCATCCTAAATCATCCTAAATCCACTTCTGAATCACAATTATCCCACTTAAACATGGACACTGCATGAGCCCATTTTCAGACATCTGGGTGAATTCAACAGCATGGAATCCAGCTACACTTGTGACCAACAAACCAACAATGTGCGTCCAAAGGCCATACGTTCCCTGTGACTTTTTGGACGCTTTTTCGGGCTCAGCGGCTGGCACTACTCGCGGATGGCGCAGGTTGATCAAAAGAATGCAGGCGTCTTTGGTGGCTTCAAAGTGCAGGAGGTGTCCTGTTTCCTACAATGGGGATCCCCCAAGTTACCATGGGTTTCAATACTCAAATGGTCTAATGACTTGGATGAATTGGGGGTACCTCCATTTTCGGAAACCTCGATTGGCTGAGAGATAACCATTAGCAATAATAGTGACTGAACCATCAACAATGGTGTCCCAGTTCGGATTCGCAAAGTTGGTGGGACATGTTTCAAAACTTGTAGTGGCTGGTGGAATCCGATGGTGACTGGTGAGGATATGTGAATGTTGCTGGGGATGTCGGCTTTTTGGTCAAATTGACCTTGCGCAGGTCAGTCGGTACCTTTTTTGGAGAGATCTGTATGCTGCAGCCATTCGCCAGAAACACGTGAGTCGCAACTGCCCGTAACGTGGTCCAGCCGTTGTAAAGTGGGTGTTGGAAGACTGCGTTCAGCGGGGTTGGCTGATTCATGGGCAGGGCGTGATCATGGAAGCTGGTTGTGTAGGCACATGCCATGAAGTCTTACCTTGGTGGTTTGTTGATTCCCTGCTAAAAGTGTTATGTTTAGTGGGTTAATGTGGTAAATCCATCTAACACACCAAAAATCTCAGTGTTTGGCGATAATTATCAATCCAGTTCCACTCCCAGAATGTGCTTTCTTTGTTTGCAGTAATTGACTTGCAGGCCTATTAGTTGAGTTTGACCATCGTTGCACTTACCAATGACTTGGCACCAAGCCTTTCTGCAACCATCTAAAACCACACTCAAGCATACTCAAGCAGGTTCTGGATGGCTTGAATCGGTCTTGAGCAAGCCCTTCATTTCGCCAACAATGTTTTTGCGGGCACAAAAACTTGTAGTGGATCAACAGGCATTATCATAGCATATGAACTAGATGAACATCCATCTACACAGCAGCAGCCACCATGGGGGTGGCTACCATCATTTTGACCCAGGGAGGATCCCAATACCATTACGAGGTGGTGCCCCAGTTTGGAATCGCCAAGTTGCTTAAGTTTCACTGGTAGTTAACAGGGGTCTATGGCAAATATGTCTAGAGTTGAGTTTATTCATTTCATATACCCAACTTTTTAACCTATAAGTGGCATGGTACCTCCGTGTACCTAGATGGGTCATGGGATTACTTAACTAGTTAGCAACTGGGTGATGATCCCAGTCAATTAGCCAGTTATTTCCGCCAGTTGCTGGCCACTTCACTAATCTCAGGGCCATATAAGTAGGGGATAATCCCCTGTGATATGGGTTATAGTCAATGGTGTTTATAAATTTCATTAACCTACTTGTACCAAAATTATGGTAGATATACCCAGTTGAGTAACGATTACAA
This sequence comes from Symbiodinium sp. clade C Y103, assembly GCA_003297045.1. Lineage (NCBI taxonomy): Eukaryota > Dinophyceae > Suessiales > Symbiodiniaceae > Cladocopium > Cladocopium sp. clade C. The sequence goes on from BGPT01000398.1 coordinate 177,476, forward strand.
TTGATAAACTGATCTAACTATATACATATATACACTATTTAATTGTCATAGAGAATGATTTATATATATATGTAGAGATGTACTATTAGCTGACTTTTACATTAATTATCACTATAGCTAACTGGGGGCTTACTAACCAGGGCTGTTGTATTCTGAGTAGGGGGCTGGGTGGATACGGCCAGCACCACAGCTGGAAGACAAGGACACGCGGGAAACGCGTTTCGTTCCGCCGGTTTCGGAGGGTCTACTGTGCGCATCACATCCCATTCATTCCAATAGTATCCAATTATCTTTTCACAAATGTTGCATGTATATCATATATATCGTTTAGAGATTAAATGATTAAAGATGATTAAATCCATTTTTCCTATGACCAATTCATCATACACAAATCCCTATTAACGGATTGATGACCATCCCCTTTTATGAGTATATAATCCAATATGGCCATAGTAACATGGGTTACCAGGGGTTGTATAACCCACTGAACTTCATTATGTTCATTGATCTGACTTAATTTCAATTATATCTAGTCCACTCCATTTCACTCATTAGATAGCCAATTAACATTCACCCATTAAGACATTAACCCATAAATACATAGATCATTGTTTATATATAGCACATTCTCAACCCATCAAAAATCTCAATCCGAACCCCTCCGAAACTGACACTCGCATCTCGGCTGTGCCGAACTTATTCAGCTTTCCGCCAGGAGACCTGCATAAATGGTGCGTGAAAGAGGGACAAATGCTGGGAAAATGTTAAGGGTGTTATGAAGATATATTCTATGCTTTGATGGGGCTACAATGGGCAGTCCTCTTGGGAAACCAATCATAATGGGGTGACAATATGGTTCAATGGGTTTGTTTGAGGGCAAAATTACAGAAAACACTCGAAACCTCCAAACAGAAGGGTTTCCTGCAGATTTTCCACCGCTTCTTGGATCACAGTATTAATTGACAGGTTCTGAAGTTAGTGGATCTTTGTTGGAAGGAATAGATGGAGATTGAATATGAAATTGAGCAAAGTGCAAGATTAGAGTTTGACAATCGAAGTAAAGTGGTCGACCAACTTGGAATATTGTTGGAAAAATATTGATTCAAGATGCTGATCCTATCTTCAAGATGAGTTGAGCCATCTTCTTGGAATTCCATTCCTGTGTTTGGAGTTTCTAAGCTTTGGGCACCCCCTCACACTCGAGCATGACGTGTTGGCAAAGACATCACTTGCAAATGATCTTTGTATTCAAACTGGGCTGATCTCTTCATGTCAGCTTAAAGATCATGACACATCAAAGTGTTTTTTCCCAACACAACATAACATGTTTTGGCGCAATTCAACATTTTTAGCTGGTAAGTACATTATATTCCAAATGATAGCAAAAAAAAAACGTGGTGAATCCTAAACTATCTGTCCAATCGGTTTACGCAGTGGTCATCTGTGGGCTACAACATTTAGTTCGATAAAATTCCCATTAAACCCCATTCACACTGGGTCCATGTTCAACCCCAAACGTAGGATTGAAAATCTTTAGGTCCCAATTTACCAATCTTAACTGGAAGATAACTGGGTGATAATGAATGCCTAAATGCCATACGAGGTGATAATCTCTTTGTACTGGGTGATAAGTGATACCCTCTGGTTATTTAACATAGCTATGCAAAATGACACATTTGTAGATGATCTATGATGATTTACCTCTTCCAAATGCTAGTTTTCCATAGCTATGTTAAGTAACCAAAGGGTAATTCCCATAGTGCGTCCGTTTGAATCCGGCCATTTCCTAAAACTTGGAGGACTTCGGCTGGGCCTTCTTTTCCGGTTGCAGCTGCAAGGAGACCTAGGCATGCCAAGCTGTGAGCCTTTTCTCAAAGATGGAAAGACACAAAGATCAATAAAATGAAGGTAGCGTCAATGAACCTCATCAAAACAAACAAACAAACAAACAAACAACGCATATATGTCAAAGGCTGATTGAGCAAACTATAAATCAATATAATATATATATATATAAATCGCTGATCTTTAAGAAAAACATAACCATGAAAACTAATCTTAAGTAAAGTCATCCCAGCACCACAGTCACTCAGCGAAATTCCGCCGCCACAGCACTGGGCCGCCCCAACCGTGACGGTGTCCCCCACGTTGCAAACTTTGTTGTCGAGGCTCCAGCACCTAAGGTGTCACAAAAACGTTCCCCGGAGGTGAGAAATGGGGGATGTTATGTTTTTTCAATCACTATGAATCATGATAAATCTTAATCTATCTATCTATATATCTATATATTATATATATATATATATTATGTATATATAATATTGGTTGAGGAAGTGATTAACGAGCCCTTTATAGTATGTTATGTTAGGGATTATCTCAATTAATCCAATAGGGAAACCAATAGGGTAACTTCTATTGTCCAACCAATATAAACAGATGTGATTAATCTTGGTAGGCGAACTGTTGGACAATGAACATTGCTAATCAATGAATTAGTTAAAGGAGAAATGAACGATTATTTACTAACATCGATAGGGATTTAGAGGTTATTCAACGATAAACGACCCACCGTTTTCCATTATTTTCTTAGAAACACCAAAATAGGTAGAAGAGTGGGAAACCTGGAAATATGAAGCAAATATCATCTATAACATCCTGGAAACACGTTTCTATCTGGGGGTTGCTACACGGTGGTAATACCAACGGTGGTAATACCAACATGAACCAAAATCATCCAAAATCTGCGTTCCCCTCCCTATGTCCCTTTCTTGACCCATCCTCAAGTGATAAGCATGTGCTATATCCATGTTTGCAGCTGAAATCCAAACAATCTGATGATTTTTTACAAGGCGGGCCCCTCAGTGATGTAAGTTGATTGATAAACCCACTCAACTAGTTCGATATATCTAGTATGAATCCTAGTGACATATTAGTATATATATATATACATGTGAATATACATAATCATAACTATATTTATAGATTATACACCAATTTAGCGATTCCAAACTGGGACCCCACCATTGTATCGAGTATTACCTTCAAAATGGTTCCCGAACCCCCCCATGCCTCCAGTGGTTAATCATCATTTTCCACCGAAAAATTGCTACAAATTGGTGGTGAATTCCATGTTTAGACAGTGAAATCCCCGGTGATCAGGATCAGACCTCCATACCATTGGCTGCTTCATCCTTCACTTTTTCCCGTGGAAATCCACCAATGTCCAGCTATTTTTCAGGCTACCCTCTGATTATTCAAAGTAGCTACTAGGATGGACAATCACCGTTCTTAATCAGTAGATCATCATAAATCATCTATTTTCATCGGCTATTATCCATTGCTGTGTCAACTAATCAGATGGTATATATCCCCCTATTGTTTATGATTAGATCCCTAAAAATACCTTAACTTTCCCAGGCGCAATCCCACAATGTCCAACCGTCCAATGGTTTGCCCAGGTGCCATTCTCGCGATTGCGCCTCCGGCCCACAGACATTGTGCTCCTCACTGCAGCAGTCCTGGAGCGGATTGACATTGGAATTGGAAAGCTGGTATTTCGGTACAACATAAACTAGTTGGGAAAATGGTGGGAAAATGTTGGGAAGACGTTGGAAATGGGAAAATGTTGGGAAGATGTTGGAAATGTCAAAATGTTGGAAAATGTTGAAACAAATTGGAAATGTTAGGAACTTGTTGAAAAATTGGAAAACGTTGGGAAAATGTCAATCACCATAAATAGACTGACATGTATTTGCAACATTTCCCAACATTTTCCCAACAAACTGACTAATTATTTTGTAACAACTTGACAAAGTTCATGAAGAGTTTCTGGAAATGTGATGGTTGGTGTTGAGTATCGCAACCCCCAAAAGGATGTTCAAAAGTGTGACCACGATGATGTATCCTCCTGAATTTCCAGAACTCCAGGGCCATACAGTAACTATGACTTACCCTCTGGTAATCAAACGTGGCTGGGTGGAATATCCCCTTTAAATAGAGTCTTGAGTTGTAAACAGTAATAGATGTTTTCATAGGAAAATAATCTATATATAAATGGTGGATTTTCCATTGCCATGTTTGATTACCGTAGGATAACCCAGACGAACGCTGGATTTTCGACCCTTGACCCATGACCCGTGCCGGGAGACACCCCTGGGTCCTTGTCATCGGGGTAGAGGCGCTGGTCCTGAGGATCCGTTTGATGGGTTGGGAATGATTGGGATAGGTTGAATTTGAAGCTTCGTCACCCAGCTTTACATTCAGATAGACATTGAAAATAGCTTGAAAAAAGTTACGAGTAGTGAAAAACAGTCTTTAACAATAATTGTAAATAAACATAGACCCTGAAAATAACCAATTTTTAATGAAAACCAATCAGCCAAATGCCTTATTTGGCAGGGTTTATGTTGGATTGGGGGATGGTCCTGTTATTGCCACCTTCCTCTCCTCCATATCTAAATCGGTGTGATTAGTAGCAGCCATGGTTTAATTGAAGGAACCATGTCCACACCTGACAAATAATGCTAACCACCGCATCTCCCAGAATATAAAATCCAGTGTTAGTAGATTCCTTTAATGGTGCTTTCCTTTGCTTTCGACCCACATCAGCCAGGTTCAATACCCAAGTGTATTTGCTTACTATGATGTTCATCTTCTCTCTGTTAATACAATCAAATGTAGCCAGTCTAATAGTGATGTTCAAGCATGTTAGAATGAAACAGTCAGTTTACCATTTTCTCACATCATTTCACCCATGCGTAGCAATATGCAACAATCGTCACAAGCCATTCTAACGATAATAGTAATGATCATATGGTGGTTTCTTAAGTCGTGGGCAATCCCCAGTCGTCACCGTAGGTTTCAACACTAAATGGTCGGTAATCCCATGACTTGGTCACCACCATCCGCAGCTTCGCCGCCCATCCTCCGCCATGTTTTCGATGATTTGGAACTTCAGCGGCAGCGACTGCACCTGCACCTGGGAACGTTGGAGGAAAGGTGAGGGGGGTCGAAGTCAGAAGGCGAAGCAAATGCATGGGCTGGGGTAGGGTTTAGAAGGTTTCCAAACAGATACACAACTTACATCAACTTATTACGTATGAAACATGAATCCCCCCAAACAAAATTGATGGCGATTGAAACACCATGTCTATCATTGTTGAGAATCCTTGTAGCTAAAACCCAGCAATTTTAGCCACTCTTCAAAGTTTGCCTGGCACGTTAGAGGCATCCCATGATCATCTCTGCCCTCAAAATCCCTGCAGAATGAGCCAAATGGGACCGGCACTATCTGAAGACCATTGAACATCTATATCAATCTATTCAGCGATGGTTCAAAATGATTACAACATATTACAACCCTTTTAACTGGTCATAGATGGAAACTTGGATCTCCCAAAACAGGCCAAAACCGAGCCATGGTCAAGCACTTGTTCCATATTTAGCTAACCGAGATACGAAGAATAAAGGCACTTGGTGGTTTCTGGGATACGATAGTCCTGCATGTGTGACTTAAAACACCCATGCCTCTAGCACACCGAAAACAAGTAAGAGAGGTTGAAACCTGAAAACTAAGACAATGAGGTGAAGGTCATCTATGGAATAGCTTGAACATGTGTTCAAAATCCACTTGGAGGTTCCTCCAAATCTTGAAAAAGAAAAGTGCAGACATGGGATATATACTTCAAAATCTCCATTTCAATCTAAGAATAGATGAGAAAGAAGTTGTCACACCATTTTTCCTAACATATTCCCCAACATCCAACATGTTTCCAGCATGTTTCCAAAATGTGTAACATGTTTCATCATGTTTCCCAGGATTTTTCAGTGTTTTCCAAATGTTTTGCCAAACAAATTGACTTGGAACTTCCCATTCCCAGCGCCTCCGCCTCCAAGACATCACCATTCAAGGTGAGTTCGAAAGGTTCGAAGGCGTACCCCCAACCTTGGGCATCGCCAAGGGAACTGAGTCCAAAATGGGGGGAAAAAAGGTTGGTTTAATCAGAAAAATGCGGGAAACTGGTGGTTGAATCAAGAACAATTGGGACAACACTATTGAAAAACACCTAACACATGCAACTTAACCAAGAAACAAATTAAGGTATAACCAAGAAAAACAATGATTCTATAGGGATTTTATTGGATATAACCATGCAACAACAATAGGGTCGACTCAACGATCAACAATTAGATTGTTGCTTGGTGGTATAGCTTTAGGGTATGAACTAGTTCGATATCTATCATAGATAACCCTAGGCCAATGTAGTATAATTACCCTGCAAACAAGTATTCCTTTAGGTGTTTAAGTTAATATATACATCCGCCATCCATGTATTCTTAGAGCAAAAGATTAGTAAGTGCTCCACTATCCATCCAAGGTCTACCCCGATTTGGTGAGAAAAAGGGTGATGAATGAGTATGGTGGTTTTGGTAAGAGTTTTGCCAAAAAACAGTGATGGTCTTGGAGGCAAAAGATAGTGGTGGTTATTTGCAAAGGATTGGGATTTTGGTAGCAACAAATGATGATTTTGCAGCAAAACATTGGGAATTTGCTAGCAAACGTGGCGATTCTAGTACTAGTAGCAAACAGATTGGAATATGATACAGCAGCAAAAGATGGTGATTATATCACGAAAACAGGAATTTAGATTTTTTGGGCATGACTCCAACCTTGCCTCCAAAAAGCATCCACACAATTGTATGGGTCAAAATTGAAGTGTCCAAGAAATCAACATTGTTCATGTGTCACATTCAGTGTGCCTGTGGGTCTACAATTTTGACCAGTTCCCAGTTCTGCTCATGTTGGATCCAATGTTCTAGATGCATCAAAATAATTCACCTAAATAAGGTCAGAAATTGCGAGACACCTGTCAAGTTTATCGATGAAGTTCGGTTTCCCAGCCTTTCCACAAAAACTCATGATTCAAACATACCCCCATAAGGTCTTTTGAGCCATCAAGAATACCCCTATCCCATCTATTTATTAGATATACAAATCGTTGATAGGTTTCCTTTCTATCCGTTGTCAGAATCCCCCATAAATTAGGGGTAGTATCAGTCCCTAGTTCTTCACCAACCATCCACCATCATTCATCAGGTATAATCCCCCTATCTTTTAGAGTTCAACCACCATCAAACCCCTATTTTTATGGCTACATTTACCCTCTGGTAAACGTTTACATAACTATGGGAAATCACCATTTTTTATGGGAAAATCCACTATTTCAATGGCCATTTTCAATAGCTACGTTCAATTACCAGAGGGTAACCAGGCTATAACTTTCATGGTTAGTTCATTGTTCAATGGTTCCCCCTCCCCGCTTCATGGTGAGATCATTGGGTTCTCCCGACGATTGAAGGAGCCCACCAAGAAGTAGCGATCGTCCACCACCTGCATCGCTGCATCCATCCCACCATGACTAGAACGGGCGGTACCCTCCGGTAAACTCACACAGATGCAGTCAATCACCGTTTTTTAGCGGTAGATCATCATCTGTAAATGGGTAATTGTCCATAGCTATGTGAGTTTGTTAATTGGAAGGTATTTATATATGCAGAAACTTGTTCATCATTCATTGATAAAACTATATAAAACATTATAAAACTTAACTGGAGATATCAATATTGTCGGTATATATATATATATGTCCATGTTTTGATCATAGATTCTTAGTGGGCAATCCACCCAATTAAAATGTTCAAAATACCTCCAACACAACCCCCTTGTTGAATGCAAAAGATCCAGTCATCACCTGCGGGCCCAGTCCATCAGGGAAATTCAACTCCCTGGATGTATCTCATTGTCCCATCAACCATGAATTGCCATTCAAAATTCACCACATTCCCAGAAAATCACTAGTTAATCATCCCGGCGGGTGGGAAACCGCGCCCGGTAAAATCATTTTTTTATCTGGGCATGCGGCATTTTTTCAAATTTCTTGGGTTTTGCTGCGTGTTTAATTGATTAGCACATCGTTTTGCGTCGCAGTTACAGTGCGTTTGAAAGAAAACACTGCAATTTCCCCAGTTTTACATTACTTTCTCTTATGTCTGGTGCTTCCAACGAAGGGCTCATTTTTGCAAAAAATGTTTTTCGTGGTGGTTTTGGCACGACGGAGCGCGTCTTTTTTCTTCATCCCATCTTGTTCAAGGTCTTCGCAGTGCTTGAGGCTAGGCAACCATTCATGGAATGTTCACAACGATGTTGCCAGCACCTTACATATTTCCAAACTATGGGATTGNTCAAGGTCTTCGCAGTGCTTGAGGCTAGGCAACCATTCATGGAATGTTCACAACGATGTTGCCAGCACCTTACATATTTCCAAACTATGGGATTGAAGCGGCCATGTTTCATAGGGCTTACACTGGGAGGTATGGTTTTTTCACCATTTTCCAAACTCCATCTATGCCTCCCGCGTGTACCTTCAAGATACCGGATCTACGTCGGACGGTCTTCACAAACTGGTTCTTTCTATGGCTGCAGGACTGATGCAAAAGTTTTTTCTTTTTGCACCAGCCTGGGTAGCACTTGGCACCGTCGGTGCAAACAAGAGTCCTTGCGTCGGTGCAAACAAGAGCTCCTGTCTACGAGATGTCCAAGGCTGGCGTTTCCACGTGAACCAGTAATCCCGAAGCTGCCCAAATTCTTCTCGGGTGACTTCTTGACCCAAAGAAAGTTCCAGAACAGATCCACACGGACGGTGAATTGTTCCAGCACGCCAACGTTGTCGGTGCCTGGGATGCAAAGCTACCTTGGCAGGCGACTCGTCCTCAACGGAAATCACACCTTGTAGATCATTCCAGCGCTGCTTCAAGTCAGGAGAATCCAAAACCTGCACACGCAACAGTCACGAACCCTACATGAAACTGTAGGAGAAGATAAACAACTTTGGGGTCTGTCCAAAATGGAAAAGAATCTAAATCATGCCAATACAGCTTCAAGAAACCCATGCACTGCTAGACGCTCGAGGCGGTGATCGCTCTCGGTCAACAGGATCAGACGTGTCGAGTCCCCAAAAGGAATGAAGATAAAAGCACTCAATGAATACATGTACGTCATAGAACAATATCAGAACCAAAACAACAGATGGCGCATGGAAGTCAAGAGTTCAATGGACCATTTTGGTGGTGGTCATCACAATTTTTTGTCATTCAACATTAGCAAAAAGTTTGATCTTTTTTCACATCTTGGATTTTGTTGCTACTCTGCANACGGCAGCAGCATAAAAACAAGTCGAGTCCAACGCCATTGCCAAATTCATGAAGAGAAGTTCTTATACAGTAACTTCATGCGTGTATGCATGTGCAAGAAAAGATATCACGACGTAGCATCACGCGTGTGCGCGAGTGCAAGAGAAGTTCTTACAACGTAACAGGACGGGTGTGTGAGTGTGCCCCCCCCCCACCCCCCCCACCCCCCCTGTTCCCCACCCCAAAAATAATAACATGTCATGCGGGCACAACTTCTAACTAACGTGCACAACTTCTACCTGACGTGCGCAACTTCTAACTAACGTGCACAACTTCTAACTGAGGTGCACAACTTCTACCTGACGTGCACAACTTCTAACTAACGTGCACAACTTCTACCTGACGTGCACAACTTCTAACTGACGTGCACAACTTCTACCTGACGTGCAACGTATAGAAAAAAAGGCCAAAACGCTGGCTCGGTTATCCACCCGTTGGCTTAATCATACTTAATCATATACAGTTCTTAATCATCATATGATCATATGTCCATATTTGGGAAATCACTAGTTAATTATATACTTTTATCATCAAATTATGTTCATATCAATCATAGTGGTTTCTCACTATATATGCAATCATTAAGATTGATTAAGATTGCCAGCTATCAATTGCCATTCCCACCATAAATGTGTTTCCCACCATAAATTGCCCATTCCATCGCCACAACTTGGCTCTCTGCCCTGGGAACTCTGCCCGGCCGCCTGGCTGGGTCTGGAGTCCACTTTCTGCCACCGCACAGAGACGTCGGACCTGCACGTCGTCATGTCTTCCGTCTTCAAGTGCCATACAAGGTGGTGTCAAGTTGGGGTTTTATATACCATGTTTAATCCATGTTTAACCGTTTAACCACTGAAAACTTGGATTTAACCAGAAAACATGGAAATTGATGTATTACAGGCGATGGACCATGTCTTAACTTTAAGAAGTTCGTAAATCCTTCGATACTGATCAATGGATTTATCAAGTTCAAGAGATCCAAAAGCAGAAGTCGCAAAGATTCAGTTGATGTCTACGCGATCAGAAATATACTCACATCACTACATAAGAATCGAATGTATGCGAAACTAGCACGATAATGATATCACCCATGAACGTCAGCGTGCTTGTGTTTGATGATTGTCCAATTCAGACTAGTCTTCAAATCATTGCTATAAATCTATTCACGAAAAACCACGGAAAAACCCATGCCAGAGTAGATTGCTCCCAGGTAAATTTAGTCCTTCCCTTGTGAATCAATCATCCACCTCAGGATCCACCATAAAGTCGCAGCGATCAACCACAAAGACTGGGATCAGCAACTTCCAAGAGTCACTGGAGACCATGGTCTCATCTTCAGTGTTTCCAAAAAAACGAAGCTGCGTCGAAGTTCAAGCTCACACTGATCTTGAAAAATAGAAGATTTATATCGTGCCATGGCTTATGAACCCATCCAACTAGCAATGAATGTAATCACCATAAATCCCATTTAGATACAGGAATAAATCAATCGAAGACTATCCTTGATTGGCCAGATCCGTGTTTTTGGTGATATACCTATTTTATCCCATTCATGGTTACTTGCCTATCACTCACCAATCCCCAAACCATTGCAACTCACATATAAATCCCAATCTTTGGCTGTAAACTAACAAATTTATGTGGAAAACCTACCATGTGTAGATCATTTTCCTATGGAAAACCATAGGTTTTCCCATGTTTTCCAACTCTATATGCTGGTTTACCAAGGTAAATCTCCCCGGCATCCGGCCCTGGGCCGCCCGGGCGGATCGTCCACGCTTCGATGCAGCTCGATCCGGTAGACCTTGCTGATCCGAGGTGTTTTTTGGGTGTTCAACCACCAAAAAAAATTGGGATTTAAGCACTGAAAAGTCGGGAATTCACCACTCAACATCTACATAAATGGTGATTTAGTATGGATGTTATACTGGTTATAGGGATATAACCATCGACAATAGGAACTTTACTATCAAAATATATATCAAAAAGCGGGATTTGAGCCAACAAAGTTGTGGGGATTATAGTTGATTTATGAACGTTATGATAGAAAAGTTGGCCTGTTTCACTAATATGTCACTCTTGGCTCTAGATAGGTCGACCAGCCTGTCAGAAGCTTGCAAGCCACACGAGAACTACAGATCCCAACCTTTTGGATGAATCCCTTCAATGTCAAGCCCGGATGAATGTCAACCCTGGTTGATGAATTATGGGTGGGGTAGCGGGGTACCACTAAATAGTGACAATCTGCGATTGATAATGGTAACCTGGTAACCCCCCCAATTCAACAGGGATAGGGATTTTCTAATCCCAGTTGACAGTACCAGGCATCTCAAGTCAAATACCAAACATAGATCCTGAGTTCAGGATGAATAGTCACACCTACACCCCTGAAAACCAATGTTGAAGCCAAACATATGTATTGACCAATCAGCTTTCACAATCTTTCACGCCCCATTTTCATCCATTTGCTGGTTTCCATTTTAGTTTTTGGAAAGGCACTAGGCTCTAGGATTCTAAATGGTCCATTCGGTTGGGGGATGTGAAACCTATGGAGGAAAAAGTGCCAGTACAGCCCATGCACCTCGCCGTCTTGAGCCTCGATCTGCCACAGCCTGTGAAAGCAAAGAAGATTGTGCCAACGCGGTTTTTCCAAGACAAATGTGCGCATTAGACCATATTTTGAACCATATGAATTCACCATTGAACTGATGATCTTGTGGGATGTTTCAAGATTTAATCAGCACCTTAAGCAAACATCAAAGTTTTTGCCAAGATAACTGGGAACTGGTTGGATCTGGTTGGTGAGTTCATACAATCACAAGAACACAAATCGATTGGGATATCTAGTTCCCAATTGACATGCTTGACAAAAAAAAATGAACAAACATGGCAAAAACAAGCTCCAGTAGTTTCGCATAGATTCACCAGTAGGTTAATGATCTATGGGAAGCCATTGGATTGCGTACTGTTTTTGTTGATTTGCCCTACAAACTGTTCCCCCAAATACGCTTGTTGGTCTACAACCCCCATATACCCCCATTTCGTTCGATAGATCTAGCATTAAAGCCTAGTGAAATGTGAGTGAAAGAAAGCAACCTATCATCAATCCCAACAACTTTACTATAGTTACCCTCTGGTAAACTAACATAACTATGGAAAATCACCATTTTTTAATGGGAAAATCAATTATAAATAGCACTTTTCAATAGCTACGTTAAATTACCAGAGGGTAATTAAGTCCCCATTCTGGTCGGTTAAATCATCATTCTGGATCATTTTGGTGAATTTACCCTCCAGAGATCTGCAACATTCTGCAACTATTGAAACCACCGAAACCGGTGGTAACGCGTCAAGCACCTCCCAGCGTTCTGTTGGCCAATGGGAGCAACCTGGGACGAAGCCATAAGGGGCAAACCTTGAAGAATTGGGAAACCACCTCTTTATCTTCACATCTTTGTTGAGGGAGTGTTGACAGCATGGAATGTCATGGATCTATTCATGATTTCAGGAGTTAACTCACCAAAATGGATATGTTTAATCTTTACACAAATTTGAAGAATGATTAATCACTATTAACCATTTGGACAGATATGAATTGATATAATCCCGTGGCCAGAATCTTTTGGTAGCTGATCTGTACATGAATTGGGGCCATACGTGTAGAATTTAAAATATGTAGTGTTAGGGGATGCAATGTCATTTGGCTGCTGGTAATTGACTCAACGATGCGATTTCAGTTTTCGCCACTCATCTCTACGATCTGCTTGGTGGTTGGGCCGTCCATTCTGCATCTGTTGAGGATACTCAGCCCGAATGGATGTGGATGAGAAAAAGCACATTGAAATCACCAAACCATTCAATCTTGAACAATCAATTATGGCTTATGGATTTGTCTGAACCCATGCTACCCATATATAAATTCCAATGGTTTCATTCATCCCTCTCCCTCTATGAAACTGGAAGCTGGAAGTTTTTGGGAAAATCCCCAGTCATCCTTGGGTCATCGGACGGCGCTGTACAGCGTGCCATAGCCCTCTTCCACCACGGGCGCCAGGTTCTGACAGTAGTCCTGGCGCTGAGGCGCCGAGTTGGTGGTCACAACTCCCCGAAAAACGATTTTTTTTGTCAGTTGGGACCATGATTCCAAATAGGGTTGAACATTCATCAATAAACATGGCCGAAACTTTGGAACATGGAGATTTAACCCCAATCATTTTATCGGGATTTAACAATGAAAAATGGGGGTGTGCCTTGAGATCCCCCAGGAAAAAACATAGAAAAGTGAAACCCCACAACACTAGTTGCTGATAAAGTATGTTCCGATTTCTTTGGGCGGGTGCTATACTGAATACGTAATCTCGACCATTTTGTCCAGTGAGCTTTGGTGTGTTGCTGGGGTATCGCAAATTGAGACGCCCCAAAACTCCACCCAAGAGATTAAGTTTTATACGGAGTTCAATGATGTTGGATAATCCCATCCCCTTATCTTAAACACCTCCATTGTATGGTCCCGGTCATATTATGATATGTGTAAGTCCCGTATGAAAACATGGTTTCTGGCGGGTGTCTAACATCGGGGGGAAGGGATTAGATGTATTTAGGGAGCGCCCAATATTGAAGATAAAACATTGTGGGGTCCACAATCTTCAGGACAAAGTCTTTACAGCAAGTCTTTTCAATGGCTCATTTGAATATCATTTTGGTGGTCTAGGGCCTGCAGGCACCCCCATTCAGCCCCATCTCCTGATTCCGGAGGAAGTGGAACTTCAGGCCAAGCCTGGCCGACTGCCATGGATAGCCACCATTTTTTGATGCTGTTTTTTTTGGGGTTCATTTTACTTTGCCTAATAAACCCACTGAGATGAATCCTGGAGTAGATTTCGCAGTGGAAAAAAGTGGAAGAACCGTTGGTGGCAACCATTCTTCACACCTGGAAAAGACCGCTTCGCACGTGCATTATAACATATAGATCACTATAGCGGATTCTAGCTGCTTGCCAAGCTATTGGGACACCAACTGCCAGACACTGACCTACACGATGCTGGTGACTCAAACCCATCGTCCCAGATCAACCTTCGGTCCTCAATATAGATAATTAATCGAAACATCTCAATTAGCCATGACAATGACAATCTGTGAAAATATACAATACTATTATATAATAAACATCATCATCATCATCATCATCATCATCATCATCATCATCACCTAGTAATAAGAATCACCATATTTCACCATCATTATGATCATCCACCCCACCACCATTCACGATTCCTTCCTACTTGCTTTATGTTTCACCCCGTCCTGGAAAATCAAAACATTAAAACCCGTCAGTTAGCTTCACGTGGGGATGGGCCCATGGATATCCCCAATTGGCCATTTCTGGTAGGGAAACATGATTGTTGATAATCCATTGGTATTTGGGATACTCTATTTTCAGACCAACCCATTTAGCTACAGGGTTGTTCGAACTTTGTGTACTGTATATAATTACCACGGAAGGAAGCCATGTTTTTCACTGTTTCTCAAAGACAAACAAGAATAGACCACCAAAAAATGGCCGGAGGTTATTCTTTTCTCAATTTCCACATATGTACCTACCTCCCCTCCACTAATCAAATCTGGTTTGCTGGAATATCCCCCATTTATAGATGAATTTGCATAAAAACTTTATAAATTAACAATTTTCCCAGCCAGCCATGTTTGATTACCCAAGGCTAATTCGCTTATCAAATGGTAAATGAACTTATTGATGGGACAATGACCATCCCCTTGAATGGGTATGCGGTATGCAACTTTTGACGCGGTGCTTGCGGAGTTTCCCAAGTTTTTAGTGGATCAAACCTTTGTCCCATGGCACACAATGTAACAAACCATCTGGTGAACCCCAAGACAGCTCGTAGATGGAGGTTCATCCCTTGATTTCTCATAGATAATCCAAATATGGTATATAGCAAACCCAAAAGAAACACGTAGAAAAGTTGGACACCTGCAAAATATGGGGGGATACATCGTCTATACATTTCTATACCATCCTGGAAATGTCTTTGTTCAAGCATCTTTTTGGGAGGTACTATAGGTTTTGATCCACCCAAACCTCTAACTACCGGCCCACATGTAAACTTCCCCTATTAGATGGCTAATGAACCTTCACTAATGATTGTTGGTAGTTACACCATGCACCGTGCTTAACAATTCCTGAATAAGCTCTTCTCCCACAATGTAGGGCCGCCCAGTTATAAGTTGGTTTATCAACCCCATTAACTATAGTTGTAAGTATCATTAAACCGTAGTTATTGGAGTTATAAACCAACTTAGCTATTTGTTTATCAGCTACAAATCCCATGAAATCATCATTTGTCTTTTCCCTATGCTTTTCCCATGGTTTCCCTATGCTTTGGGGGCGGTCATCCCTCGCCTGTTGCACTGCACCTCTGCGGTGTGAACTCCCGGCCTGGCGCCACCAAGCAGCTTAGCATCTGGTAGCTTAGTGGTAGATATACTCTGATATATCATATATCTATATGAATATCTATTCTACATAAGTATAGAAGATCATATTCATATATGCATGTTCCATCATATTCTGGTCAAAATACTGAACTAAATCGGCATAATTTGTGGTATAAAATGGAAATAAACTATCTAAACATATCTAAATATACCGTATACCGAACCTCATATTTTCCACTTCTGGCCACAAATTAAACCACTAAACTACCAACCAATTAACCGCTGAACTCTCTAACCAAGTTTTCGCCAAGCATCATTCTGAAAGCGACTGTTCAATATCGGACTGTGTCCTTCTAGGACACGTGGTGCTTCGATGGTCTCGGGCAATGATATTGCCGACATCCTTGTATTTCTTGGGACTCTGGGTGATCTCCATTGGTCCATGCCGTCCTAAATCTGTTGTTGACGCTATGTTGGAGAGAGCCACCGGCAATGAACTGCTGCTCCAACTCCTTGCGTCTCCACCACCTTCCCGAGGTCATGTCATATTGACGTTGCAATCTGCCCCAATAACTAATGAAAGGTGCACCGTAGCTGATAGACCGAAGTGCTCTTATGTTTTCTTTGATGTCGTGTTTTCCAGGTAGATACAGCTCAAATTGTTTACATCTCAAAAAACTAAGCTATCAAAAAAACACCATTTTGGACACTAACGTTCTCATTGCCATCCGTTTGGAACTCGATCACAGCAAAAGCCCAAAGCTTCCGACACGCATCCAAATCCATGACAAAAAAAAAATCCCTTTCAACGTTTATATAACTCGTTTCCTTTTGAACCTAGACGAACGTAGAGAAACCAGTGAGAAACCCAAATTACACAGATTAAAACAATAGAATCCATTCATTTAAAGCCTCAACCTTTGACCTCAAAAACAATCCCCCAAAAAAAGAAACTCCAGCGCCCCAGCCCCTTCCGCACCTGCTGGGATCGGGCGTCATCTCCTGTGGGTCGAAACAACTCCAGGAGCCCAGGATCTGGTACCTGGAAAGATGAGAGCTTCACTTGGGGGTGACACAAAGATGAAGGTGGAAAAGCAGAAGCAATGCTATCCAACTGAGAAAATGAGACAAGTAAGGGACAAGGGATTTCAGCAAGTTTACCCCGAGAAGTTTTCTGGGATTTAGCAGTCTTACAGCCAACAATATATTATAATATATTAAGACATGTGATCAAATAGGTCTTGTGTGCACACAATGTTCGACAATTTCTACTGCACCATGCCAGGGAGTTCAATACGACAAAAAAAGGAATTTGAAGGAAACAAATTCTGAAGTTTGCCATGAAAATCCAGCAAACCAGCTATCACTGATCACAATATATCACAATACAACCCTCAAGGCTTCGCCATCATGATCAGCTTCACATACTTAGATGGGCAATGGGATTAGTATGGATTAGTTGACTGGCTGACTAGTTAGTATAGCAACTGGGTGATAATCCACTCTTTTGCCAGTTTTTTCCACCACTTACTCACCACTGCATACTAATCCAGGCACCCATCGAAGTAGATCACCCCGCGTCACTTGTTCCCGGTGCTGCTGCGCACGTGGCGTCGTCCGGCATCTTCTGTGGCTCCTCTTCGAGTTTCTCCCAGGTCAGGCGTTTCACCTGTCCGGACAGATGGCGGAGGCCATTGGGGGGTGATGGGTGGAAGTGGGGTGCAAATGATGTCAGCTCCCTAGTACACCAAAGCAGCAACTAAGAAATTGTTTGGGATCACACATTTCATCTTCAAAGTTGAAGTTACAAGAATGTCAAAACCATTCAAAACCAAACCCTTTCACCGTTGGGCTATTCCTGCTTGTTCATCGTTTCAACATGTTTCAAGCCATCCAAAGAATATGTTGGCAAATAGATGTACAGAAGGGATCAATTGGAAGGGAACCTCCCAAATTTCTGATACTACCAACCAGCAACTCGATAATATGTGTATCTCAAGGTATCCCAAGTAAGTCTATGCATTCGCATTCAACACCCTTCCAAACATGACCCTTCGAAAATATCTCAGGCCCTCTGAAGGAGCACCTGCCCAGGAGTAAAGGTGATGCAAAACCTGCCCCAGGGGGAGATTTCTGATGGGGCCAGCTGGGAGGAGGCAACCGAATGGTGCCCTAACTGTCCAGTTGCCTCTGAGATAGGCAACCAGGGTGATTTTACTTGATTAATTTAGGGGTTGGTTACCCATCTGACAAGTAACTGGAAGGTCAGAGATACATCGTGACACACTCAAGTGATGTAAATCCTCAAGTGGAATCCAAATGGAGTGCTGAACTATATGAACTATCCACCACCTGTAGCTTTGGAGATGGTGTTCCTCTTGAAATGAAACAAATCCCAGCCAAGCATGCTGAATTGCCAACTGGGACATGTAATTCAATTCGATGATGTTTGTTATTCAGATCATTAGCGATTCTAGTGGGACCACACAACAACAATGACAACTGATAACGTGCAGTTCCATGCCTTTGACCTTCACCAAGTACAAGTTCACGATTCCTGAAATAATTTGAAATTATCAACCCGATAAAAGAAAAAAAACAAACGTCATCTAACCAAAAATATTCCTAAAACAACATCAAACAAACATTAAACGCAGCTAAGATTTGGGAAGCCGCCGCTGACGCAGCGGCTACCGTTGCACGCCTGCTGCCCACGGGAGCTTCGTCTTCACCGGGCAGGTCCCAGCCGGGTCGGCCGCTGAGCTGCCAACACCTTGGGAGATATGGCCCTGAGATGCACTGAAGGTGTGGAAGTGGAAGTCCACATTTCATGCGTTTGGTGGCAACAGGATCTCCCACATAGGTTGTGGTTTCTTCTTTCAGCTGAAATCAAAAGGGACTTAAAAAGGGCACCTACCAGCAGGCAAGTATAAAGTGGACCAAAGGCAAAGGTGGCATGTTGGGTGAGGTGCCCGGCCCAGGATTCACTACAACAACAAAGGGAGATGGCAACTAAAGAACTTTCGAATTTGGAGAATAAAGACTGCCAGGGTCCGGTCAGTTGGATACCCCTCACATTTCTTGTCAGCGAATACAACACAAATACCACCAATAGACATCCTAAAGTGACTAATTGATGCTGCAAGAGAGGGTGGCAGCTGTGAACAGGAACTGCGCGCCATCCTTTTTTATCTCCAAGCAGAGCATGTTCCTTGTCCTTCTGCTGTCTCGCCAGAACCTCTAATTTATGTTGAAAGCGTTCAATGTCGTATCCGAGGACACGAGGGGACCTGGCAATCAAATCAACAACCTGCTCTTTTGTCAGAACATTATTCAAACGCTTGACCTTAGATTTGAGGTTTGCGATGCTCAACCCAAGGATCAGTGGAAACAGGGTTACCTGGCGTGATATTTGATCACGGTTCAAACCCAGGTCCTGCAGCCATCTCACTTTAGGTTTCAAATTGCATTCAAGGCTGTATCCAAGAATTTGGGGTTTGACAGCAAGTGTACTTGCAACTTCAGATCTGGAAAGTCCCAAATCCAGTAGCCAATGCACTGTGGGCTTTAAGTTTTGCTCCATGCTATAGCTGAAGATAGCGGGAAAAGCCGAGACAACCTTTGCAACCTGAGCTTTGCTCAGTCCCAACTCCAAGAGCCACTCCATCGTGGGCTTCAGGTTTTGCTCAATGCTGTAGCCAAGAATCGGTGGTGCAGTGGCAACAGTCTTTGCAACCTGATCTTTGCTAAGCCCCAACTCCAAAAACCACTCCACCGTGAGCTTCAAGTTTTGCTCAATGCTGTAGCCAAGAATCTGTGGTGCAGTCGCAACAGCCTTTGCAACCTGATCTTTGCTAAGCCCCAACTCCAAAAACCACTCCACCGTGGGCTTCAAGTTTTGCTCAATGCTGTAGCTAAGAATCTGTGGTGCAGTCGCAACAGCCTTTGCAACCTGATCTTTGCTAAGCCCCAACTCCAAAAGCCACTCCACCGTTGGCTTCAAGTTTTGCTCAATACTGCAGCTCAGAAGGTTTGGAAATTTGGAAATCGCTTTTGAAACTTGACTTTCGGCCAAACCTATCTCGCACAGCCATGCCATGGACGCTTCCAAACGCCACTGAATCGAAAGTGATGAAATGACAACCTTTCGCTCAAACTGTTTTATGCTAGCATTGCAGAAACCATTGCATTTCAAGAAGGTATTGATCTCTTCTTGTGTGCTTCCGCGAGCTGCCTGTGCCGCTGCATCGCAGAACTTTCGGGCAGCTGCTGGCATTTTCAGGATGTCCTTTGCTGCTTGCACCTGCAGTCGCTTTTCAACCTCCGGCCGGAAGCATCCATGGAGTTCAGTCAGCAGCACTCTCAAAGACCCTTGCAGTACTCTTCCTAGTGCCTTCTGCTCACCCTGCCGCCATGGAAAAATAGAAATCCATAAAATGTTGCCGTCTTGTGATCCGGTTGTTGTGTGGCTCAAACGCACCACCCACGAACCTTGGGGAGCACTGGCCAGCAAAGCAGCATTCTTCCTCTCATCTTTCAAGATACCTTCTTCTGCGCTGTGTCGCCAGTATCCATCATACTCCACAAAAAGAGCTGCATCCTTCTTTCTCAACACCCCATACACCGCCAAATCTGGATCCAAATAAGTTCCACCCCACCCTTCCGGTGCCGGAAATCTCCGAAACATCTCTGCAATCGGCACCCGAGGCCTCAACAGTACCGCCAGCTGCGACAACAACTCCGCTTCCGCCATGCTTCCAACGCGGTCCCGCGGCCAGCCTCGCTTCCACCAATCCGGCGGCACCGAACTGACAGGGCGAATGGACGCCTGCCCTTTCCACACGTGTGGCACCAGGGATTGGGAGATGCCATGCCATCTGGGGACGAAAAACTTCAAACTGAACATGGCAGTGGGGAAGAAACTGGAACGAAAACTTGGCTGAGACAAACAACTCTTGCTCCCAGTCAGATCGCTGCAATCCAGATTTGCCTTGACTTTTTTTGGTGTAGATTCCTTGCCAACGTGATACCTTGCCTATAAAATGCTAGAGTTGCGGCCCAGAACTCAATCCGGGCATGTCTACCAAACTTACTCTGTTTTGGACTCTGGGGGATGTGAGATGATGCTTTGCCCACTCAAGAAGACATTTTTTCACATACAAGCAGCCTGAGAAGAATTGATTGCAGTGGTCTGATGTATCAACTTGGGATGTACAGCAAGTAAGCTGTAAGGAGAAGACATTTCCGACCGTGTTCTCTGGTGCTTCTTGGTGTCATCTTTAACTTCTTCTTCCATACTATAATGTCATCTTCGGATTGATAAAACACCAGTCAAATACTACTTACTAGGAGGTTACCGGTTTTAATCGTAACTTATCACCAGTTTTGGGGTACATCCCCCACCAATTAATAGTCAGGATTCATTTTTAGTCCGGGGTTGACCTGAAACACCCAGAATGAGCCCCCGGACATTTGCCGTTCTCGGCCCTTGTGAGGTCCCACGCAGGGCATATCCTGACGCGTGGACTGGGGTTGGTTGAGCCCCAAAAAGATGGTGCCCCAGTTGGCTGATTTGGGGTTTTAACCGCTAAGAAAAAACAGACCCAAGAAGAGAAACAAGGAATTTAGAGTGAATTCATGATAGCTAAGTTGGTTTATAACATTTTATAACTAGTATAGCTAGAGGTTGATGGTACAGTAGATATTATCTATAGTTAATGAGGTTTGGAATGGTTTGGACAAACACATATAAGTGGGGGACCACCTTGCATATGAAGGGTTTGACGTAGGTAAATTAATGGTCAATAGGGTTTGCTGACTCCGTTTGTGAATCCAAGTTGGCCACTTAGTGCCATGACATGGACACGAACAAAAAGTCAAACATGTCAATTTTTGATATGTTTGATGTCGTGCATGGTTATTTCTTCCCGAGTGACCTCAAACTTCTCCATAATGACATAACACATTGACTGGATCTTTAAACCACAAGGGCCCAAGTCCGATCAACTTTAGCCACTTACCCATGGACATGCCCACGATCCACGTCTCACATCCCCTAGTTGCGAGACATCTATAAGTATACCAATCAAGAGCCATGTCTGGGACAATGCAAGGGGATTACAAGACAAAAAACTGGGATGAGACCGCAAGACTGTGTTTGACTAGCATGATTTATCATAGTTTTCCCCAAATAAAACACCCACAACTTGGGGCAAATGTTCCATTCTGTGGGCACAAGCAACGGTGATTGCAACCGTGTTCCATGCCCGGTTTTTTTGGTGGATCTCGACCTTCCAGGACTTGTGCATGGCCGGGTAGATCTTCTTGGACCAACTGTTGTTCCGGAGCAGGTAGAACCTCGGTACGGATATGCTGAGTCGGCGGTCGGGTGGCGAAAAGGGAAAGAGGTCGAATTGAAGGAGAGAAATCGTGATCCATGAGCGTTTGTTTGAAAATTATTCCATGTGTTCTCCCTTTGGAAATTGATTCAATCACGTGACAAGGTCACATGCAATGGCACACGCATTGGTGAATGCGCATAGTTTATTAGAAATGCCCATTTCCATGGCTATGTGAACTTAGCAGAGGGCAACAGGCAGGAATTCTCTCACCAACTGCTTTGGATAATCTATTCAGCCCCAACCTGAGAATGCTTTCGGCCACAAGCATATATGATGTATCCCCTGGATCTCAACCAGCATTTTGTCATGTGCCACGGTCAAGGTATGGTCATCCCACCATCATGAATGGGCTTCCACACCTGATGGGTATATCTATTCAATATCATACTGGCTATATTCATCCCCATTTCGAGAAGATTAACTCATCTTAAACCGTCCTGTTTGATCGTTAAACCCCAAATTTTAGATGGTTGGAGGGAATTGCCAACCCTTATCTGTATGTAAGTATAATCATAATATATATATATAATCATATATATGCTATCGAAATGGTTCTATCTGAATGGTATGCCATAATCACTATATATACACATCATTTCACTATCAGAATATGATCATCCCATGATCCCCCAAGGGGATTGCTGAATGGGATGGGATAAGCTGCTCCAGGTCGTTGCCCCTGGGTGTCCCTCACTGCTCCCAACCGTTGGGACCCAAGGTGACCTGGTGGCATCGATTGAGCACGGTGAAGTGGTGGACATTTCAAGGAGAAAGGCCCAGAAAACGTTGTCGAACATGGTACAATCCTACTTGTATATAATATAGTAGGTAAATTTAAGTCAATGCAACCTATTCATAATTGGTTGTATCTATTTTCATCTATTTTCATATATACCTCTGGCCTCTGTTGTAAATCTTTTTGGGGTTGTTATATAATTATGCAAAATGTGTGTGTGTTTTTTTTTCCCGGGGTGCTGTTTGTTGAGGTTGGGGGATGTTTGGGGATAAGAAAGACCTTTGAACTGCAGAATTTCGTAGAATAATCTTCAGAATGTGGGAAGTCCTTGCGCATAGACTTGGGCTGCCAAGGTCATCAAAGGCCCTCAACTATCCCATTATGAAAGCTGAACTCGATCACGTATAAAACATTGTAAAACCGACATTCATGAATTGCATCTTTAGAGACTTCACCAGCTGATGACCCACAAAAAATCCACCACAGACATTCAAAGATAAGTTCCTAAGTGAAGCTGTTCGGCATATGTACGATTCAAATGTTTCAGGCCAACAAAAAGCAAACACACACAGAGTGATATACCTGCAACGAGTTTTGAACGCCACCCCTTGAATTGAAAGCAGCCCCAAATTCCCAGCATCCATCTGCCCCTGCCTCGTACGTAAACCTCAGGAGCAGCTTGGGCACTCAAAGACATCCCCAAGACAAAAAGAGTCTTCAACATTTGAGGACCCACAAGTGTGATATTGGGATGGGTCGAAACCCTGTACTTCTGGTGAACATCGCAATAGCTGGTGTCTATGGAAGTTCATCCCAACAAACATGCTATGTAAACGTATCAAGAATGGGCTGATCGCAAAATTCTTATGGCCACTGTCACGGGGACAATGATGATCAAACAGAAGATTTTGGAGTCCTCTATTGTCAGGCTTAAACCATCTTAATTAGACCCCTTTCTGAGCCTCCAGACCTCTTTCAGTTCGTAGTTCTTCAGTCTACAAAACCAGCAACTAATGGACAGTACAATAGGTGATGCCCTCCAGTTATAAGTTGGTCTTTGACCCCCATCAACTAGTTCGATGTATAACAAAAGATATTTCCACCATTTTCCACCATAAATGCTACGCAGCTTCCAGAGACACCCCATCCTGGATATGTCTATCGTCATAGTTTTCAAGCAACTTTCTTGCAGCACTAGGAGATGAGATAAGGGCATATCAGCATTGCAGGGTCAAAATAATGCAACCTCCCAAATGGAATAGTTTCCTGCTGAACATGTCAAACATCTCTGGTTTTCTAGTCCTTGATTTTGACCCATCAGACGGTTTTGATGCTGAAAAAAGTAATTTAACGTTTTTGTGGCTTGATTATATGGCTATGAGTCCAAACCCAGTACCCCTGGTGAATCACCTGGTGAACATAAAAACAATTACATAGCTGGTAAATGATGATCCACATAAAATTGTCTTTATGATGTTGATATATAGCCATATCCTGCTTGGTTTGTTCAGTAACATCTTCGCAACCCACTCACCAATCCCCACCCCGTCCTGCCGGCTTGGGTTCCCCCCACGCCCCGCTAGCAGATTTGCTCATCTGCTGCGGTTCCCGCATGGCTGTCCAGGTACCTCAGAGTCGGGGATGAGTGGAAAACCAATCCGCACAGGGACAAATCATAGGGGTACTAGTGGACCCACTCATCTTCCATGGATGATTCATCTAAAAGTGATTATAAACTGATAAACCTAAAGGATGCTGAATCATCCATTTTTCGGAGTTAGCAAGATAATTCTTGGACTTGGGCACCCGTGGACCCACAAATTTGGTCTTTCTTACTCTCTCGAGCCATCCATGTTGGGGGTCCAATCATTCCGACATTCATAGCATTGCCGATCTTAGACACTAATCGCAAAAACAAACACATACTGTACTAGCTGGGTAGTACATATGTCCTAAATGATGGCCAAAATTAATCTACTAAGCTACCCATACAAAGGTTTACCAGGTAAATTGAACCAGCATGGATATGAGATATGTGATTGGGATGGATGCCAATAGGGATTTGAAGTTCCAACAAACATCAACAGACCATGTCTATGGGGATTGATGTCTATTTGATCTGAATCAATCTTAAATAAGTGGATGATAGTGGATGATTCATCCAAATGTTTGACCTAAAGGCCTCTTGAAAATTCCGAATAGACGTTGCCGGGAAAAAAAAACACCCTCAGGCCCTTAGGTGCCGGAAAATTCAGCATCTTCTTCAGATTTTCACCACATCTGCGTCCAAATTGGGTACAAGTACCAAAACAAAATGGGACGGCACTGCAAAAAAACAAAAAATTGGTCTGAAGAAATGTCTCATAGTGTCATGTTTGGAAAAATAGAGGGGCCGCTTAGGCAAAACATCGATCACCATTTACCTACCAATTTTGGTTGTTGAATGGGTTTGCTGGCTTCCCCCTCCATTTATCATCGGTTTGGATAACTTCAAATCATCAACCCGCCTGAAATGAGGTCATTTTGGGCTAGTTGGCTACTGTACCCCTTAAAGAAAACACCATTCCAGTGATATTGGGAATGGTCAAGTCGAACTACTTTACCTGTTTCCTCTTTGTTTTCCGCATCGTGTTGTTGATTTCCTTTCAGGTATTCACTTCCTCACCACTCACGACCTTTTCCCCAGCTGTGGGGTTCAGACCCACAATCTGGTAGCTGGTCTCAGCTCCTAAGCCATCGTCAAATGGGCTGATGAAATCGATGCCACGACCACAGGACTATCAGGAACGGTGGAATTGGATGGAAGTATAATGTTTGATCAACACTGTTCAGATCTTTCAAACGGAATTAACACCAATATATAGTTAAATGTGTCAACATATACAAAACCCTTCAACTCTCTAAAAAAGACCTACAGTATCCTTCATTGGATCAGATAGACCAATAAAATAACTAAGTGAAGACATTGCACCAAACCACTATCTCCAATGACATGATCAACCCCACAGCCGTGCAAGTCCTTCTTCATCGTCATCGTCGTCTGGTGCGCCAATCTAGCAAGCCAGCAAACCCGCATCAACGAGGGCTGGGGATGCTTGTTGCATGGAAATCCCAGGCCAAACAGGGACCCAGCACGTAGAATTGAAGTTCTGCCATCTTATTTTCACACAGTTGATTCAAGAAAGAAAATTAGATAGACAAATCTCAACCCTGGTGGAAAGACTAGGATTTCAGTAGCGTTGTGATTTGGGGAACTGCTTGACTAAATCAGGATTGGCGATCTACATCTCCTGTCTTATTGTCTTATCTTCCAAGTGTGAGGAGTCCAAATTGGGAACACCACAGCTAGATCCTTAATTAAGCTTCTATAGTTGTAAAAATGACGTGTCTACCATTGGTCTATCCAATTAGCTGGTAAATCTATGTTCATACTCCCAAATCATGATATTTCCATGTAGATATCCCATGATATCCCCATGTTTTCTGGATAAAATCCCCATGAAATCATAGGCAACTTGATCCACCCCCTCTCTTCTGTCACCCAACACCCGTCATCCCCTCCCTGCCCACAGGCCTCACGCACCACCAGGGTGCGCCCCTGCGACACCTTCTCCGCCACAACCTTGGCGGTGATGCACTGCTTGGAGCAGGTTGGATACCCGCAAAAATGGGAACCTTGCTGGGTGGATTTGGTGGAAAATCTACTGAAAACTTTAGGAAACAAGGTTTTTTGTCCAAATAAAGTGTCCTGCAAATTGTCTCTTTAACTTTAATAGCCAATTGCATGTAGTTGTTCTTCAAACTGGAAATGGCATATGAGAATCCTGCTCAAAAAGACGAATCATATGGAAAGCCAGGATCTGAATCAACAAGGGCATTCATTGAATGCGGATCTACCCGCTGGTAACATAACTATGGGAAATCACCATTTTTATTGGGCAAATTCCACTATAAATGGCCATTTTCAATAGCTACGTTGAATTACCAGAGGGTAACCAACACCACCTCGGGATGGAAACGCTGGGTCTCCCTGGCGGATGGTGCACCATCGACTTCCACCTCCGGTTCGAAGGTCATCTCGTGTTCGATCTCCCTGGGCAGAGGGCAGGCTGCAAAGGTCCGGAGAACGGGGCCCGAGGGAAAACTTGGAACGGACCAAAGGGGATTTTGACGAGAATCATAAGACTAGGATAATAAAATGGATATAACATATCAGCAACTAGAATATGATAGGAACCCAGAATCATCTAAGGGTGTGGCGTTTTATGTCATTGTTTATAGGGAAACTACTGTCTTACATTGAATCCCTTGTTAAATCCCCATTAAGCAACCATTCATCAACCATGCCATTTAGTTCCATGATTTTCCCATTCTATCCCGCCCAAAAAAAACTAACATGGTTTATAATTATAGGCTACCTTCTGGTTTGTAGTAGATATGATATATCTATTCTTATCATATTATGATTCATGGGCTTTACAAACCAACAAGCATCACTGGGGGGTACCCCAACCTTTGAGCAACTCCAAATGATCAGGGACGACCTGCCTCCAGGTATCCTCCAGGGAGCGAGCGGCCTTCTCTTCCTGTTGCCATCGAACGGCCGTGGTGCTGCTTTGTCTTGTTTGGGGGGGAGTGAAACAATGGCTGAAATTCTGGAGTTGGTCAAAAAACTTGGAAGATTGCAACATGCAGTGGTTGATCGTCATGTTCGGATTTGAGCTTTTTTTCTGTGGGGTATACACAGAAGATTGTTTTTCTGAGGAGTATAGACCATTCTGAGAGAAAGGAAAACTCGCGATGCTGGTTACAGCAGCTGATGCAAATCATAAATGTCAAGCATCAGTTATCAGTTCCATCGATTCTGATGTCACGTCAAAGGCCTTTCTGATTCGGATATTTTGGATGTGGTTCAAATCCAGGACCCTAAATGTAGAAACGTTCATTCACACCCAACACAACCAAAATAAATGAGGGCCCGAGGCTATTGATATTTTGATCCGTATCGATCTCCCATGATCTGCCAGAATCATACACCTTGGCCATTGACCAGAAACAAGTTCTCTTTAAGCTTCTATTAAGATGTGTCCAACACAGCCTGGAGCATATGCCTCGCCATTTCAAGAGGGCTTGTGAAAGGATTCCTTTCGTTTGAGTTCTTGGAGGGACTTTGGGTCTGCTCAAGAGGTATGTTCAAATCATGGAAGCTAACTGTGCAAATTGTATAATTCAAATACCGGTTTCAAGGGGATTCAAACCACTAGCCGAATGAACATATGGGATTTGCCTCTTCAAAAGAAAGATTGCGATTTGTAAAAGGAAACATGGGAAGATTGCCATGGATCTATCCCACAATTCCCAAATAATAGACGATTTTCCAAAATATGTCATACAAGATTTCATAACTGAGTCAATATGATTTAATAAATTGGTACTCAAAAATGGACCTACCAAAAAAAACAGCTGGCCTTGTTCTCCTGCTTCTCCCACGCCTCTCCGTTAGGCCTGAGTCGGTGAAAGGTTGCCCTGGGGAAAACTAGCATAGATGCGGAAAACCCGTGGTTTCCAGAGGAAAATTATCTACAAACTCATACAACTGTTGGGTTTTCCACATCTATGTGACTCTACAGGAGAGTATGGGTCAAAAGCGAATAGTACCCCTCTGTTCACATCAAAATAGCTGGTATAGCTGGGTATAGCTGGATGTTCATCTGTACATCCTCCCAAAAAAAATATCACGATGTAACGATGTATGGTAAGTTTGGATCCATCCCCATAGTCTTGCGATTTCTTGGGAATGCCTTTGCAGCCTTTGCCGAAACGTTCCCCAACAATGTGGTGCCCCCCCACCCCCAGGTTATCATCTTCCAGGAGTTGCTTCATGACCCCGTTGGCTAGATCGATATATCTACCATAAACCCTACAACGTGGGGCCCCCATGTTATAAGTTGGTTTCTGAACCCACCCCATTAACATTAGCTGTAGTTGTAAGTGCCATAAGCCATAAGTACATTGCAGTTCTTTTCACCGTAACTTTGCGATTCCGAAGTGGAGCACCACTTTGCAAGTCAACCTGTTTCCATAGTCCTGCACCAGCCACAGCCCTCTTCAAACCAAGCCGCGGCAATTGCCCAAAATGCTCGCGCGTGTGGCGATTCTCCACCTGAGCAGATCCCCTGATCTTCGGGCGAAACTTCCGCTGACTTTCGCCTCCCCAACTAAGACTAGATCCTGAAAGTAGTTGATTCTTGGAGGACATACATCTTCCAAGGCTCTATTTGGCAAGGTCTATACTAGTTGGAGTGATAAGTCACTTTTTTCACATCTATTTTCGGGGGGCTGCCATACTAATATGACCAATCCTCCATCCTCCATCCAACACATGGCCTTGTCGTAGTTCAACGCCGTGGCGTTCATGACCTTTCGGTTCATGGGGCCTTCGTCAAGGTCAGCAGTGGATGAACGTTGCCAGCGATTTCCGTTTGGAAGTTGAGAGGTTGGAAGAAATCTATAGGATCAACCGCTAGACTTCGTGTTTTTGCATGTGTTCCGAATGTGTTTGTTGTGCAGATATAGTTGAAGATAAGTACCTACAACAAATCCCTCAACTTTTGCGTTGGAGATCATCATGTTCCAGCTGAAGACTCGGGTCCCAAAACAGAACCTTGTGGTAAACCGGGCATTGCCATCTTTGGGTTAAATTCAATTTCGGGGCTTAATTATGCGTCTTGTGGCTCAAAAAGAGGCGTACAACTAACTTGGGTCAGTTTTACTGTTCCTGAACCGTCCAAGTTTGGGTGTCAGGATTTCAGCCACTGGTCATATAGAATGTGACAGCTCAAGTGGCAGCCTTAGTAAGGTCCAACTCTGGATAGACATGGATAGACTGCGATGTGAAACACATGCACCCTCCGTGCAAACACCTTTGAAGTCCATGAGTTGTGTTAACTGAAATAAGTTCTTGCTGTGAAAGTGAAAGGGTAATAGACTTCAGAAACGCAAAACCTGCTTCAGTCCATTGAGTCAAATATTACGCAGCTGATGCTTTTTGGTTCCAGTATCTCCAAATTTTGAATCCACATAGGCTTTCCAGTAGCACATATGGTCAGCATATTGGCAACGAAGGTGTCGCTGGATGTCGCTGGTACAATCCTCAAGTTTGTGGCACCCCATATGTTGAGCCACTGCACCCACCACACTGAACGCACCGACATCTTCAGCTGAGTCCGCCTGTGCGCATGCCGCCGCGGTGGTAGAACCGTCTGCCCCAGGGATCAATCTCCAACAGGTAGTAGGCATCCTGCGAGGATGCACGACTCGACCCAACTTAGATGTGCCCAAATGGTGACTGGATACCATACCACATCTATCATCATATAATTTGCTAATCACTAGCAAACTATGAGGGTTGAAATAAAACTAGAACAGGAATATAACCATTGTATAAGCAATGAAAACAGTCAGCCAGTGGATGACAATCTATATAGATACGATACGACCCGGCATAACAAGGGTTACAACCATGGCTATGAACCACATTCTGGCGGTCCAGCTCGTAGGAGTCATAGCCAAAGCCGAAGGAGATGCGTCCGTGGGGCCTGGAGGAAACTGCGACGGACGAGTTTCATGTTGAGTTTATCACCTGGGTTGATGTAAGGGAACACCTTTTTTGAGAGGAAACCATGAAATTTGTTTATAGGAAACCATAGTAAACTCCCATACTTAAATGAGATAGGCTATAACTTTGTGGATGTTTGATGGCTATAACCAAATTGCAGGCCCCATGCGAACTTGGTTGGTGGTTGGGCCAGCCCTCCTGACACTATGAAAGCCAATGCGGCTCGTCCTCTCATTCTTGGATAGAAATCAAACATGTTTGAAACCAACAACCAGCAGATTGATTTTGAACTAATTACTATTAGACGAAATTCACCAACCTGAAACCAGTTGTTTTGGGACTGATTCGATTAGTCTGAGGTCGGCCAGTGTATGAAGGAGGTCTACAACTTGCGTGGGCTCCTAGGAAGTGGAGAATGGATGAGAATGGTGGAATCCCAAGCGGTGGGAGTTGATCAGGCAACAAGAGATTGAGAATTGATTTTGCTGACAACACATTCCTAAAAAAGATCAACAAACATTCAAACAGATGCCCATGGCCATTTCAGGGGCGTACTTACCATGGACCATTTTATAGGGTGCCAATGGTTTTGCCTACAAAATGGTTTTAGGTTTAGGGACTCTACAAAATGGTAATGCCATAGCCACAGTATATTCAGGGCTTACAAAATGGTAGTGCTTGTCAACTTTCTTCAATTTAATTCCACAGTGCATATCATCATCATCATCATCATCATCATCATCATCATCATCATCATCATCATCATCATGATCATGATCATCATCACATATCATCACCATCATCCAACCAGTTTCTTGACTTGTCCCTCCTTTCCCGGGCTTCCCTCGTTCCGCCTGTAGTCGAACTTCATCCAGGTGTCAATGTAGACCTGCGTTCTGCTTGTGGGCGCCCAAGTGATCCCTTGAAGGCATCAGCCCAAACTTTTTGGCCAGCATTAAAAACATCAGCAGGGTCATAAGGAGCAATCCCTTCAGTCAATTTGTTCCCAGAAGGAGAACAAACAAATAGGAACCATTCCAGTAGGTGCCAAGTACATTTCAGCATCCGTGATCTCGGAAGTCTTACCTTCTCTCTGTTCATCTGCCGTATATTGGGAACCGACCAACAAAAAACTGGAGACGTTTCTCTCCAGTAGCTACTGCAAACAAACATAGCTATTCAGTAAGACCGAACCACCAAGCCACTTTGATTGGATGTGTGGAAGGAACTTTTACAGTTTAAATAGGTTCCTATGTGTTTGCCCCCGAAGCCATGTTTCTCCCTTTTTCAGCTCGTGAAGCCCAGGCCTGATGAAGTCGCAAATCCGGCGACACATGGATGGCCTGGATTGGCAAAGATTGGATCCAGGAACATCTTCGAATCTCATCCAAGGAGACCGAACCGAATTGATTCATGGGAGTACCCATGACCCCGAAGTATAAGTGGATGTGCACCACAGAAATTGTACGTGGACAACATTTTACGGTTAGTTTTCGCTGTGCTGATGGGATGTTCCCAATGATTTCTGGGCTATCATCCAGAAATTAAATGGGATGCGCATTTAGGTTGACCCAGAAACTTTCACAAACCAGACAGGTTGAGGATTTATGCGGGTGTAATAACCCAATTCACCCTTCTTGAGGCATATTACACCCAGCATTCCCAGTAATATACTCTAAAGTCACGGGTATCAGCCCTGGCAACTAACACTATGCCACTTGGAGGGTGAAGCGCTTGGCGGCGACTTGGAACAAGATAGCTTCCGATGTCATGAAACAGTAACTGGCCTGGAAAATTGGAAAACCCCGAACTGAATGGGCATTTACATGGGAAAATCATCGACCCATGCAAATGGTAGATTATGGTAGATGTTCCAGCAAGCCATGTCATAATGTGTGATTGCCAGAGGATTTTTTTGGATCCCCTCCTGGCCTTCTTGTGTTTTTGCACTGGGACTCCGCACATTTCGGTAGAACTGCTTCACCTTCCACACGGCCAGTGGATCAAACCTGAGGGACAAGCATATCCTCCATCATGAAACGATTTGTTCATTTGTGAATCTTGGAAATAGGTAACCCATCAGCTATCAGTGATATATGACCTTGGCACGAAGTTTGGTTTCGAATTGGAGCGGCCCTCGTAAGCCCATTTCATCACAGTTTTGCAACCATAAGAAAGTCCAGGACTTACATGTTACTCTAAGCCAATTTTACAACCACTTTGGCCCTCATACTCTGGGGCTCTCATACAAAATCTAGGGTTTCCGATAGTCATCATCAACCCTTCGAATGGGTTTCTCCTGGGTTTCCAACCAGGCCATGTCGTCGAAACGCAGCTGGTACATCGAACCTATGAGATCAGGGCTGAAAAAGCAGCAACGACACGATACGGCTGATGGGGGTAGGGCGACACATCCAGTTTGTGATGATTGATGGATTATGCATATCCCCAATTGTAGCCTGCGGAAGCACATCCCATTTCCTCAAGTTTGTCAAACATGATTTACAATGATTTACCATATGTAAAAATGTTATGAAAAGACGATGCTAGAGCCCTGACAACAAAACCAAACAAACACGCTGTGCATTTTGCACGACATGTACTTCAAGCCATCAATCTAAAAAGGGACAAATATCCTGAAGGAGGAAACCAGTTGTGCGACCTCTTGACATGCACATTTCATGTAGGGATGACCAAAAAGGTTCTCCCAGAGAAAGCAGTTAATTATGGCCCCTACAAAAGTCCTAATCCCATCCGAAATGAATATCCACAACACTCTGACCAAACACATCAGACTCCTCTCGCACCATCGCCCCATCCCGTCCCCCACCACTGGCCATGGCTTAGGATGTCCCACTGGCACAGCCGGAACCGTAGGTGAAGACCAACAGGATTTTACCCAAGGCCTTCCGATGGCAAAGATCAAAGGAAGTGGACTGGTGAGGTGTTCAAAAAGATGGGCGAGGGATGGCCAGGTTGGGGTTGTTTCGAATCCAAGAATCTTCCAAGTCTCGAAAAACTGGTACTTGGTGGAAGGAGGAAAACATGATGAAACAAACGCACACACACACACACACATTGTTGACATAGATTCATAAACCAACAAGTAGGGACACTGCAAAACATGTTTGTAACATCTTTGGCTGGGCTCTGACACTCCAGGCAGAAAAGGAAAATATAAGTAAGGTTCAGTCATGTTTCAAAACGTGGACTTGAATCATCATAATGTCGAAAGCTATACTGTATATACTATACTGGCAACAAAGTCCGATCATCTGGCCAAATAGAGCTGCTTGGAATTGAAGGAAAGTGGGGATAGGGACAACATGCAAGTAGCACATTTCCGCTAAATAATTAAATAACCTGTGGCAACCCAAATCAGTTAACAAGCAGTCAGTTAACAAACGGAAGTCCCCACTGAGCAATTTTTGATGAGCCAAAAGAAGTCAGAACATATCCATAGAGAAATGTTGCTTAGCACACATTGCGCAATGGACGATCCGCTCAACGCTTTCCACGAATCCCGGCACCGGCTGTCTGCTTTCGTGCTGTAAGATGTTCA
This sequence comes from Symbiodinium sp. clade C Y103, assembly GCA_003297045.1. Taxonomy (NCBI): domain Eukaryota; class Dinophyceae; order Suessiales; family Symbiodiniaceae; genus Cladocopium; species Cladocopium sp. clade C. Next base: position 211,495 of record BGPT01000398.1, read on the forward strand.
AAGCGTTGACAACACTCTCAAGACCCTCAAGGATATTTGTCCAGCAGTTCAAATGCCACTTTGCCTTGGCTCATTTTGCCGAGCTGCATAAAGATCTTTCCATCTCTTCATCTTCGTATGTTCGCTGGCATGTGCCGGTGGGAATAGGCTGAAGACAACCTCCTAAAGGCGACATGGCAACCTTGTCATGAAGTGACAGGTGAAGAACACATGTCTTGCCAAACCCCGTTTCCAACAAACGATCCGCCAACATCACCTTCATATGAATGACCACTTGACCTCCACTCAACACGTCAGCTCGAACATCGAGACAAGAAGCGTTTTTCGAAGATCTCATCCGACATGCTCATTGCATTATAGGACTTCGAGGTCTCACCAAGCATTGAGAGGATGCTTAACCGTGCAGCCATCCGCTGATGGCTGAATCGAAGTATTTCGGGGTGGTTGGCTATGATTTCCCTTGCACCCTCGCGTGTAAACAGGGTCTCTAGTAAAAGGGCCTTTGGTTCGAGATTATTCGCAATACTGTAGCCCAACAGGCGCGGCCAACTTGAGATTAGAGCTGCAAGCCTATGTTTCCTCACATCAAATTCTAGAAACCAGTCAACAGTTGGTTTCAAGTTTTGCTCAATGCTAAGGCCAAGAATTGCAGGACAATTAGCCACCACTTTTGCAATTTGACTCTTGCCAAGCCCCAAGTCCAAGAACCACTGCACAGTGGGCTTCAAGTTCTGCTTGATGCTTAGCCCAAGGAAATGCGGATAAGCGGCCACTACCTTCGCGACTTGACCCCTTGTCAGTCCCAAGTCCAACAACCATTGCACAGTGGGTTTCAGGTTCTGCTCGATGCTGAGGGCAAAAATCTGCGGGCGGACAGCTACTGCCTTCACGACTTCACTCTTTGTTAGCCCCAAGTCGAAAAGCCATTGCACGGTGGGCTTTAGTTTTTGCTTGGTGCTGTACCAAAGCATTGGAGGCCAACTGGCTGTAGCCTTTGCGACTTGACTTTTCTTGAGCCCCACATCCAAGAACCATTGCGCAGTGGGTTTCAAGTTTTGCTCAATGCTAAGGCCAAGAATTTGAGGGTATGTGGCCGCTACTTTCGCGACGTCTTTCTTTGTCAGCCCCAAGTCCAAGAACCAGCGCACAGTGGGCTTCAAGTTTTGCTCAATGCCAAGGCCAAGAACTTGAGGATGAGCGGCGACTGCCTTTGCAATTTGACCCTTCGTCATTCCCATTGCCAAGAACCACTGCACAGTGGGTTTCAGCTTCTGCTCGATGCTGAAGCTAACAATTCGAGGACTAGTGGCGACTGCCTTAGCAACTCGACCCTTTGGCAGCCCCAAGTCCAAGAGCCACTGCACAGTGGGTTTCAAGTTGTGCTCGATGCTAAGGCCAAGAATTTGAGGAGAAGTGGCCACTGCATTCGCAACCTGACTCTTCGTCAGCCCCACGTCCAACAGCCACTGCACCGTGGGCTTCAAATTCAGCTCAACACTGTAATCAAGAATCTGGGCAGAAGTGACAGTTCTCCTAATTTGACGGTCAGTTAGCCCCAATTCGGACAACCATTGCACCGTGGGCTTCAGTTTATGTTCAAGGCTTAACCCCAGGATCCTCGGAGATCGAACCACCGCTTTCATGATTTCAGTCTGGCTTAATCCAAGGCTGAAAAGGTAGCTCAAGCACGGCTTCAGTTGCCTCTCACTTGAAAATCTTGAAAGACGCAGAAGGTAGGAACTCTCCTTAAGAGCTGTCAAATTAGAGGAGCTGAAACCATGACTGGTCAACACAGCAACCAGCTCCTCCTTTGAGATTCCACCAGCTGCAACTGCAGCTTCCTTCACAAATTCTTTAGACCTGACCAAAGCAGGCCTGTAAGCCATCCTTGCCAGTTTCTGAAGGCGTTTAGCCACACTTGGATCCAAACATTCACCCAATTCAGCCAGAATCTCCAGAAAGATTGTTTTCAACACTTTTGAGATGGATTTCTGGTCGCCCGAATTCCATCGATCCACGGTTATCCAAAGGACATGGGGTTGTGATTTGAGTGGCTTGCCCTCCCAGTGACCAATGCGGACCACATGTGAACCTGGCGGAGCATTTGAAAGCAAGGCTGCATTTTTCCTGTGATCCGTTGAAATATCCACAGTGTGCCGCCAATACCCATCATATTCCACAAAAAGTGCTGCATTTCTCTTCAACACTCCATGAACCGCAAGATCTGGATCCAAATACTTCCCACCCCAGCCTTCCGGTGTCGGAAATCTCCTAAACAATTCTCCAATTTTCGTCCGTGGCTTCAACGCCACGGCCAGCTGCGACAGCAACTCCGCTTCCGCCATGCTATCCACCCGTTCTCGGGGCCACCCCTTCCTCCACCAATCCGGTGCTGTGGATGCCATCCACCGTCCCGCTGTGATCCCTTTCCACATGCATGGCACGAAACGTGCAGCTGCGCTATGGGAACGCAACATGCAAACTGACTTTTTTAAGAAGTCTTTGATCCAGAGGCTTCTGGCACTCTGTTTCAAAATGTCTCAACTATATAATTTGCTTCTCTCAGGTACAGGTTCCCCTTCTTCGGTGATGCTAAATGCCCTCATTGAGAGATACATCTGTCCGAACCACCCCAGATCCACCAAGCCCACATGCCCTCCAAAGAACCTCCTCCCACTTCGTCATCACCACTGAACTGATGTTCAAGAACGACGACACCTCACTGGTCAGAAATTGCAGGACAGTCCCCCCCTTTCAGCTTAAAGAGATTGCCTTCAACCGACCTGTAAGCAAGGATCTGGATAGGAACATGTGGGGTATGGCTATCCCATCTGGTTGAGTTTCATGTTGTTCATCCCATGTATATCATACATCCACATCTGGCTAGATGTTTGCTGTCATCAATGAGGGGCATGGTAGCCTTCATGTGCGTGCTTGTATGTCTCTGTGCTGGCCAGTATTGGCAAAACAAAACTTGTATAAATAATGAATAGTAATAGGTATACAAGTGCAACTGAAGGTTCAATGGTTTTGGAGTATCGAAGCCCAAACAAGATGATATCTTGCCTATCCCAAACAGGAGGATGCTGAGGTACTTCTCATGAACAACCTGCTTCGCATGTCCATACATTGTTACACTATACATCCCCATATAGTAGATACATGTAGATTACATGACACTGCTGGTGTGTTAACCCATGTCAGTTGGCATGTCTGCATCTGGTGCCAGTCTTCTTTGGTCAAGCTTTAAGTAAGGCCGGGGGGGCCACAGATTGTGGTCATGGTATCAAGCCAACCAATTTGGGGTTTCCCAAATTTCACCACATACCCAACTCTTTCGCCAAAACGTGTTCTTCCAATCCACCCCCTTTCTGCTAGTGCAACCCACATGTTTTTCTCTTGGGCCATTCAGCCTCCATTTTTTGTGAGGAATAATGAATCCATTCCCCCATACTTTGTTGGTTTGACCCAATTTTTGTCAGGAGAACACAGGCCCCCCACACCCAATTCAATGGTCACTTGGCTCCCCAGCTGTGTGGCAAGGCCCAATGATCTTCAAGAGATTTACCTGCAGCTTGATCGAGCTCCATGGAGCTCCATGGAGCTGATAACAATACATATGGGGATGTCAAGTATATAGAGATGTCAATGGATTGATATGGATTGATATGGTGGATTCAACCAGCAGGTTATTTTTTTGTTCAGTTTACAGGAAACCTCGGGCACATAACAGGAAACCTGTGTTCTCAAAGCTCCAACTATGGAGGTGTCCTGCAAGTTTTATCCTTGAACCGATTCTAGGAACCATGTGAGTAATTGGCTGTGTACGACCAAAAAAGTGTTACAGAAAATGGGTGAACGAATGCTCTTCATTCTGATTGCACTTCTGGGGATCTTCAGCTTTGCTCCAAGGGACATCATTTCAGGTAAACGCTCCATGCCACATGGAACTCACTCCTCAACCCAATCTGGCACCTTGAGGGTCAGATATGTCCTCTATAAAGATCTACACATCAAGTTCTATGAACATGGACAAGCATGACAAGCATCACTATAGATGGAAAAGTGCTTTACTTCTATTTCAGTAGGATTTGGTTTTCCGTCGTTTTCCTATCTCTTTGCAAAGTTGCTATAGTGATGTAACACCAAAGGTGATATTATCTGTAAAGCCCCCCAAAAAGTTAGACAAATATCAGCACCTGTGTCCCATCTGCAATTCAACAAACGCCAAGGCACAGAGGGCAGCAGCTTCTCCTGCACATACCTCTCTCGAACCTCCGCCTGGGAACGGAGTGACCCGTGGCTAGATCGGGAATTCACCCGTGACATTGCTGTAAAAAGGGACAAATGGGATAAATGGTGCATCTATGTAACATATCAGTGCTTTGGAATGTCTCTTACAAGTCACAAAAGTGATTGTTGAAACCTTGTTGAAACCAGAAACCGCCAACCAACCAACCAACCAACGACACACGCCACGCGTTTGACGCGCCGCAGGCGACTGGCCTTGGTCTTAGGATCCTCGGCTCGAATGCAGCGCTCGAACCTCGGGAAGTTTCGAGGTTTCTGATGGGATCTCCATGGGATGTCCATGGGATGTGGGTTAAACAATGCCCATAAAATGACCCATTTTGGGAATGGTTTGTTATTGTTTTACCAACATCAATGGTATGTAGTACTGTAGTAAAGGTAAGACCTGTCATGGTTTGGGGCCTTCATATACCGATTACGTATCAGTTACTTGAGATGGGTCCAACCCAACCAAAGCAACGAGATCCCTCTGGAGGGCTCAACATGGGCCCAACAAAAGCCAACAAATAAGGCAACATGGCCCAAAAACGAAGAGTGTCAAGAATCAGATGGAAGCTTAGGAAGAAAACATCTCTTGTCTATATTTATCCATCTTGATATCTTCTGCTTGAGATTTCAACATGACACACAGCTTGAACCAAGCGCCTGCCCACGGAAACTGAGGCTCCTAACGCTTTCTTCACCACGTGATAGCCTCCACCTGCCATGCACCATGTGTGATGTATCTGACTGATCAGGCTGGTGTTGGCAATGATGAAGAACGTGAAGGTGAATGTTGTTCGTACCATCCAAGGGTTTTTTGCATGAATCCAACATTTTTTCTGCTTCATCATATCCAGTTCCAATTCCACATCACTAGGCATCTAGACTGTTCTAGACTGTTCATGACTGTTCCACATCAACCACCAGAAAGGTCCAAGCTCAACTCGAATTTCAAGAAATCTGCTAACATCATTTCTCCCATTAGAATAGCATATACAATCATATACATAATATTACATAATATCATAGCCACACATTGGGGGTAAAATCCGCCTCATCCTTAGAGCAACCCTCAGTGCCCTTTGGCATCCCTAGGCCTGTGTGGAAGACGTTGTAGTCCGTGATGCTCAGCAACGGCCTGTTAAACCACTTTCACGGAGATGTGAGCCTTGTCTAAAATAAATGGGTTGGACAAGCGTCGAGAATGGTGGTTTTGTGTATGTTTGAATAGGTTGTCCCCCAAATAAAAACTAAAAGATAAATCCCTGCTGGATTAGTTAATTACTGTCATCAAATGTTCTATCTTTTTGGGGATTCATATAGACCTATATTATCGTTCCGTTATCATCTACAAATTGGATTCGACTTGGCAAAATATGGCTTCCCGGATTTGCATGATGAATCATTATCAACTGCTAAACATGTGTGTTCCTCAATCTCAGAGAACTAATGTGTGTTTTGTCTCTAAAAAAAACATGATAGATCCACCTGCTGGAGTTCGAGGGCCACCGCACCTACCATTCATCTTGTGCTTCAGGGTCTGGTAGCATGCGTCGACGCAGTTCATGTAAGCATCAATGCTATACCTCAGAATGGCAGAAGATGGGAAATTTTCAGCTGCCAATGGGAGAGCACGAGGGTATCCTGCTAGATAACCAACATGGGATCAGGGAACATCAATCATGTTTCTGGAATTCGCAAGTAAACAATGAAGGTTTTCAATGTTTTCCTTTACCGGAGAGTACGACAAGATATCAGAGTAGTAAAAAAAACGTAGCAACAGGACCATTGGAACCTATGCACTAGACTGGAACAATTTTCCATCACACATCCAGGCACATCATGCCTTTGCACAGTAGAATGATGTTCTTAATCTTCAAATCCCAGTGATTCGAAACAAGATGATTCCTGCCAGGCATATCTCAGTATTATGGCCAACCTTGACTGCCTTCAAAAAAAAGCGAAGCTGTTGTTGGTTCGTTGTCCATCTATGTTCATCTATTTTCCCATGAATATACATATTCTTACATATTCATTTATGGCAAAATCTCTAGCTGATCAGTTTTTTTTACCTATATATGTTCATCTATTTACAAAATTATCAACCTACCAAGTGACCACATCACATGTCCGCCTCAGATCAACAGCGCCGAGATGCTTCCCATCGACCACCGGGCCCATGTGGAACCATCCCACGGGTTTGAAGAAGTCAAACCTCAACGGGAAAGGTGGTATCAAGCAAGCGTTTGCTCAGGGCAGGGGTTAATTTCTGATAATTTTGTGTTTGGGGAAGTGGTTAGCAGGTTGGATAACTCCACTTGTACAGGTTTGGGGTTGTAAATCTGAATTTCACAGGGTACATGTTTGGAGAACGACCAAATGTCACAAAATCTGATACTCCAATCTTCAGCAAAAAACAAAACAAAGGACTCTCACATTACAGATACTTACAGAACCAAAATTCACTTCCCCACGGTCCCATGTATTTCGATGTATTTCGTCTTTATTGGTGAAATACATCGAAATACCCAAGTCAGCTGGTTCTATCATGTTCTATCTCTAATTGTATCCCGATCTTCTGTTGCTGAAACAAACACCATGAATGAAATTCCACATGCTGTTGACTTGATTCATTAATTAATACCCGTAAATTACAAGTATACAGTATATCCAATTCAGTAGTACATCCCCATCTGTTGTGGCGTTCTCCCCCTCATCATCCCCTCCCTCCCAACAAAATCTTGACCACGGCCGCCGCACCGATGCAGGATGCAGGACGCCCGGTGCGAATGGTGCGGCAGCGGGGCGTCCTTGGCATATCTTGGCATCGTTGGAGGAGGAGATGGTCGACCCCTGACTTTTGATCGATGGAATTTATAGGGACCCCCACTTCATTCCCAGTATCTTCCCATACGGAATCGGGTTTCGAACATTGGAGTAATATGGGAGTATAGCACGGGGGTCCCATCATTGGGAGTCCCTATAAACTCCACTCATTTGATGGGGTATCTTAGGGTTATTAGATATTGCCTGCTACCCTGCTTGGACACTGTTTATCGTCCATTTTGCTAAAAGGATATCTTTCAGCAATTTGCTCATTTTTAACGTCCACGAACGGATGTTTACGTTCATTTGGACTATCGAACGGATATTTACGTCCATGAACGGTAATTTACGTCCCTGCATTTATCCCCAATTT
>BGPT01000398.1:219170-241934 GCA_003297045.1 Symbiodinium sp. clade C Y103
ACGGTAATTTACGCCCAGGACAATAATTATAGCCCACAAGCTTAATTACTTATCTTTTAGGATTTGGACACTAATTAGTGTTCTACCAGAGTAGCAGGTGGAGTGTCTGAACACAGGCTATACCCCAAATTGTTGTTTAAATGAAAGCAAATTTTGATTATACGGTATACGTTGAATGTGGGGTTACCCAATTTACAGTCAAATCCATAGTCTTAGCGTAGCTACTAGACATAGTTCAAAATGATCAGCTGTAGTTAACTGGATGACCTGTTTTCATCTCAAGAGTTGTTTGCACTGCTCCCCATTTCATGAATGGGTCCTCCTGTACTCACTCTTCCATTCGGAATTGGACAAACCATATTTACCATATTAGGTGCGGCTGAAAATGTGGTGCACCCCAAAAACAAATTATATCAAATTACATAAACATAGAAAATATGAAAAAATGATTCACTATGAAATTTGGGGGTCCCCTCTGTTCAAACAAACCCATCTTGGTGGATTGTAGTTGGAAACAACCACTTGAGACTTGAGAACCATTTTGTGAGCTGCGGTTGACGACTTTCCAAACAATCACTGCCTGCAAGTCAGTGAAGCAAGGCCGGTCATTTTCGACCAAAGTGCCACCAAATTGCTTCATTCTTCAGCTCCAGTAGGTTGAAACCACCTCTGGAGGTTCTACGATTTCTGCCAAACATCTACGATTCACTTTCTCCACTGTCAGGATCTTCATCGATCTTCGGCTGCGGCCGGATTCATCTCGTGAAGCGGCACTTTGGCCAATCCACATCATTCCAACGTGCGATGTCAGCAGTCCTAAAGCAAGTGGCCTTGGACTCTGCAGCTGCAGCACTTCATCTTCCAACCAAGCAGCTTGGTATAACCCTTCGAGTTTCCAGCAAGGATCAACCTCCCAATAGGCCGCACTCCTAGGGCCCGAGAAATACCGTGGGATCCATTGATCTCCTCCTGCACCTTTCGAGCCCATCACGAACTTTGGTGCGGCGGCTAGGCTCCCCAGGATTTGTACCTTGGCTGCGGCTTAGGACATCAGTCAGCGTGTGGGTTTTAGACTTTTGACATCCTTGGATTCACCACCACGAGTCTCTGAAGCAAAAATCATCCAAAATCATCCAAAATCAAAATGCATAGCAGTGGGGATCTTCATCTCACAAAAATCAATGGAAAAATATGGAAAACCTGCCACCCAAGTTGAGCTCCCCCTTGTTTTCCACCTTTTTCCCTCCAAGTCGCAGCTTCTCCAACGCCCTCTGCCTCCGCGCCGCCGCGTCCTCGCCCTCCGCCGCTGCGGCCGCCTGTCGCGGCGGCGGCCGCTCCACGAGGCCGTCGAAGCGGCGGCGCTCGGCGAAGGCGGCGGCGGTGGCGTTGAGACTCGGCCGTGGGCCCCGTGGGGGGCGCCGTGGCTGGGGGCGGTGGGGGAAAGGATATGATAGCCATGAACAATGGGGATTCATAGGTATAACCGATGATATTGGATGTTCTATATAAAGTAACTGGATGATAGTGGATTTATAACCGAGTAATCTAAGTATAGAAGTGCACTTGATGGGCCTTGAGATTGGTTAAGTGGTTAGTAACTGGTGGAAATAACTTGCGAATTCACTGGGATTATCACCCAGATACTAACTAGTAGTTAACTAATCCCATGGTCCATCTACAGAAGGTGTGGCTTGATGTCTTCTTTTTGCTGGGCAATTGCAGAGATAGAGGTCTTAGAATTGAGGATTAATGGACTTGTGACCCTTAGAATTGGTTTGTCTAATTGGAGGTTTCCTAAAATAGGGGTACCCCCAAATCATCCATTTTAATAGGATTTTCCATTATAAACCATCCGTTTTTGGGTACCTCCATTTTAGGAAACCCCCTAGTTGGGATATTATGAAACAAAAGCCTCAGAAAACATACAGGTTACAGGTTTCACCCAAAAAAAGAAAGCATATTCACCAACAAAATTGGGAGTGAGACAGATACCCTCCGGTAATCAAACATGGCTTGCGCGAGAATCCCCCCCCATTTTGGTCCCTTTGTTTTCCAGCTATAAACAGGCTATCAACCTCAATTTATAGAGGTTCCTATATTTCTCCATATTTTCCCATGATTTTTCCATTCAAACCTCCATCTATTGCGAGTGACCTATTCTCGATCAGGTGTCGCATCAATCGCAGGGATGTGTCGGGTGCCAACTGCTCACGCAGCGTCAGCAGAGCATTGCAGATCTTCGAGAGGATCTGCGTCAGGGACTTGTCCTTGCAGGGGGAGCCCAAAATCACTTGCAACATTTCAATATAGTTATTGATGTTGACATAGGATATTCCATATATAACTTGAAATAGCCCGAATTGGGATATTATAGGGATATTCCATATATAACCAATTTTTTCTGCCATTAATATAGGAAAGTGATGCTAACTGCTGGAATAATATTGCCAGGTTGCTTGGGATGACTTGAAGGAAAATCTACGGGAAGTCATGATTTGTTCCCATCAAATCTGAGGGTTTCCTGCAAAGAAGTGAGAATAATATTCCATATATAAGTGGGTCATAAGGTGGTGGTACATCACTTGAGGCTTAGGGGCACATGAAGGGATGCTGTATAAGCTTGGCACTACCCTGAAATTGGTTTGATCAATCATAGGATAGGGGCTTGCCAATCCTGCAGGTTTGGTGGTGCTTGACTTTCAAACATATTACTATGTTACCTTCTTAAAGAGACAACTTAAAATAGAATAACAAGACCTGACGTCTGAAGTCTTTCAAATAACAATAACCAAAAATCACCCATGAAAATAGGATGTGCTCGATGAGCTCTCCAGAAATGTCTAACTGCAGAAAGCAGTTTTGTTTAATTTTGTTTGGGTCCAGTACTACACCCCGACTAAGCATTTGGAACACTCTGCACCCCATTTTTGCTAAACAAATATGATAAGTTTCTTCAACCCCATTTTTGAAATTGTCATCTATTTTCAATCAACTAGCATCAACTAGCACCATGGTCTACATTCCACTATGCAGAATTTTAGATAACCCTGACCCACAAATTGCCAGCGGATACTGCCCCAGTGAGGTCCTCATCACGCTGCCATGTCCTCGGGTGGGCCATTTTGGCGGTGGTTTTTCCAACCCAATCGATGGTCAATCCACCACATCAATATTGGGATCGTCTTTGGGCATTCCAAATCATGATGTACTCACTATAGCCAAGCTATAATATGCCTAAAAAGTCACTGAAATCAATATCTTCCCTCATCAGCAAAAAAACAAAGTGCAAAACTATGCATCCAAGGTTGACCCAAACATTCCCATCCAACCGTTTCTTCCAAGCATCGGCACCTGAACGTAGAGCACCTGGTGGCAGAAATGGAAGGCGTGGGTGGACTGCATCACCTTTGTTGCTTGTGGAACTATGAAGTGGAGATCTTTACCAATCAATATCACCTGCATTTTTGACAATGAAGCCGTAGAACATGGTAGAACAATGCTGGCAATTTCGGCATATTTCGGCTGGACACATGTTTTCCTTGGTTGTATAAAACAAAATAACATCTAATGACCTCCAATCATTAGACATGATCCCAAGATTACCAGATTCGCATCGTCACGCCTGCGGCCCCATATCTTTGCGCCGGGCGTGACCGATCCGGACGACCACCTGGGCATGGAAAGTGGCGATTTTCACCCCGGTGCCCAGAGAGAAAGGTCAATGGATTGTTTGGAGGGAGAATCATGGAAAATCTGCAGGAAATATATCCTTTGGATGAAAATGAGGTTTTTGTTGTTTCCTTCCCCATGAAAATGCGGGTTTCATGTGTTTTCATGCATCCCAATTCTGGGAAACAAGTTAGGATTGGAGAAACTGTGGGAACATGGGAAGCAAACTTGAAAAACTGAATTTGATCAATTGAACCATGATTTACCATATTTACCATTCTGTTTCGATCTTTGGGGAAAAAATGGGAATTGAACTACAGCGAAAGATGGTAATTTGATGTAATTTGATTGACTAGTATGGACGTTAGGTGTTCTCACTAAGGAAAACATGGATTGAACAATTGAAGACCAAGAATACCAGGCGCAAATTGAAAACAAGAAAACAGGAAAACAGCTTTGTTTACCCACAAATTGGAGGGGATTTGCACATTTGAACCACAGGATATGGTTTCATCATCATGAATAAACATGTTCTTTTTGTTGAACAATATGTCATGATTGATTACCGTCATCACTTTACTCAACAATTTGTCAAGTGCAATGGCCCAACAGAGCATCCCCACGCTTCCTTCTGGCGCTGCATCCAGCAGTGCTCGGTTCTTACGGCGATCCCGGCGGTCGCCATAGCCGCGCCTGGCTGCGGAAAAATGTGGGGCATATCCAAATTGGATGAACAGGTGCAAGTTGCTATGTTTATGCATGTTTGTAGGATAAAGTATAGAACACGGTTCCATAATGTTGGTTACTTTCAGTTCTAAATAAACCGTTACAAACCTATATAATTTACAAATAATCCATCCCACTTTTAGACATGATATGTTCATTCATTTTCAATCATTTTCAGGCTCCAAAAACCATCCCATCCCCTTGGGCCAAGCAGCTCGTGACCGGGGTGTCCATCGTATTCGATGAAAAGCGCAGCATCTTTGTCCTTCACCGATGCAGATTTAAGGACCAAAGTGATGGGGATTGATAGGTAATTTATGATAACTACAAGTTGGGTTATAAGTTAGTATAAGTATCTGTATAAGTGGGGTTTATGGCAGATATCTCAATGATATAATTTCATATATCGTATATCTATAATCATCTATATATTTATTTGGGGTTTATGATTCAACTACTGGCAGAGGCACCACATTGTAAATCCACCAGTGGCTTTGCGCTCTGGGATAATCGAATGATGACAGTGGAGAGGTGGATTATGCCTTGGAAATGATAAAATCGTGAAAATATGTTGGAAAAATGGTGGAAAATGATGACTTGAAGATTTGGCCACCATTTTAGCTTTGGTTTTGTTGATCCCTGAAATCAATGGAACAAACGGATCAAATAAGTTCTGCGCACACCCTCCTGTAATTATGACATAGCTGTGGAAATTGACCCATGTCTATAGATATCTTATCTACTACATAGCAATTGTTACTTTCCAAAACTATGTTTAAATACCCGGGGCTAGGCTTATTTGATATTTTTGGTATATTTGTTCGACATAGTAATTCAAAATTACCAGCTCTACATCCAGATGATTTGCTTTCAATGACGTCCAAATAAAGTTGTTGTATGTCGTTGTAATTTAAATACCATCCGATGTCATCTAACATGGTTTGCTGGAACATCCCTCATTTACATATAGTTCGATTTGTGTCCCAACTCTAAACATCAAAAAAACATCCATTTACCATGGATTTCCTATATCTTCCCATGATTTTCCCACATAGATCTGCTTGCGACGTCTATCTTTTCGCGTCATCCCCTCGCAGGGCGTTTTTTACGGCGACCGATTCCTTCAGGGCGCCGTAGCTGGCCAAGTCTGGCAACAGTTCCTGGCGTCGATCACAACAAATCTGGTTCTAAACACATCATGGTGATAATACAAAAGCATTGATTTGTGATGATGATGATGATGATGATGATGATGATCATCATCATCATGATCATGATCATGATCATGATCATGATCATGATCATGATCATGATCATAATGATGATGGTGAAGATGTTGGTGATGATGGTGATGATGATGATGATGATCATCATCACAAATTGTCTAAATTACACATCACAACCAGATCTACAGCACGCTAAGAACAACTGTAGCATGATAATACTGAACATCTCTCTCTGCGAGCGGGTGGAACGTCAGAAGCAGGATGGATTCCCCAAAATACCTACCTTTTAAAACGGCAACTGGTAGTTAATTCAACCTATATTCAACCTGAATGTATACAACTATTGACTACAGTTCCACTGTTTCTGGTATATCACCTTGATACCCTGAGATAGTGCAAAGTCGCACTAAAAATCGATCAAGACCATTAAAATTATTAAAAACACTAACGCCTACAAACCGACTATGCACACTTAATCCAATTTTCGAATTCAGCAAAACATATAAAAAAAAGGGTATGTCCTGCAGTGAGTTTCCCCCAACCATTGGGCCAACCGAACCGAAGCACCTCATGAGTCCAGCCTTTTGGCGCGGGAAAACTGCGAAAGAGCTCCTGGATTGGGCAACGCTTTAGGAGGAAAATTGGGTGTCTGAAATGGTTGGTTTATTGTTGTTTTACTTACATTAGACAGGGATTATGGTAGATACATATAATGATATATCATGATATACCCTCTGGTAAATTAGCATAACTATGGAAAATCAGCATGCTATAAATGGGAAAATCAACGATTTCAATGGCCATTTTCAATAGCTACGTTAAATCACCAGAGGGTAAACGGTAAACTACATCCCCAATTACAGCCATTGAATTGGGATAATGATCATTAACCATTGGGTTTCGGGGTACGCTATTTCCAGACACAACTATTTGTGGTCCTTAATTTGGTCGTTTACAACCCATGATGCCACCAGGGATTATCATGGACTATCCCATAATGAACGGGTTTAATAAAACACAATAAAACTATAAATGTGCCAAACCCAATGTTGAACCATCTCCAAAATCACCAAAAATTGGTTGTCTAAATCATCCCAAAATCGTAGGTTTATTGTTGGAACGCCCACCTTATCCTATATTGATGATGTTATGGTTGGAAAAAACCATGCAAGGTTGCGCCCTTCAGTTGTAAGTTGTTTTTTTTAAACACCATCTACCTATAGTTAGAATAACCAAAACACAAAACCCATCAAAATTTGCCATATTGAAAAAGGTAAATCAGTTGGCAATTCATCTAAACATTGGTAATTTTCCGTGGCTATTGCAGTTTACCAGAGACTATCGGCGGTGTTACTTATGGATGGCAAACAAAATTACAAGAAAAATACATAATAATAACACATACTGTTGGTACATTTGATATTCCAGGATTGCTGATCGCAATGTAAATCTATAAAGCAGCATCCCCCAAGATCAGTGGTTCTGAGGATTACCATCTGGTAATTTAACAGATTGCGAACTGGAAAACCAAATGTTTAATATTGTTGTAAATTATTAATCATGCAACGAAATGCGATTAAATGGGTCGTTTTCCACAGCAAACTGTTAAAATCCCCAAGGCTACGAAGATTCAACACATCATGGTTGTATAAATTCCCTATGGTATTCATGCATTCCATGAATAACCATGTATATTCTACATTCCATAGCCATATTCTTGCATATTCTTCCATGATGTTTCTATCATCTTCCAAGCTATAAACATTCTTTATCATCTTTCCTATCATTTTCCTATCATCAATCTCCAAATGACAGGTTGATGATTGGGTTGCCCACATTGTTAAACAGTTCAGGACGAGTTCCGGGGATGTCCCATTGCCATGTTCGGTTTACCGTCCTCGATGGGTTTCTGTGGCATCAATAGCACCGCGAGCTGGGCCATGAGTTCCTGGCCGATGCGATGCATGGATTCTTTCTTTGTTGGGGTGAATTATACTGTGGATGGAAGAAATCCTGCACCAGTTGGTAACTATTGGTAACTATGAAACACTGGGATTGTAGTGGGATACACCATCTACCAACTGGTGCAGGATTTCTTCCATCCACAGTATAATAAAGCTAGTAAGAATGGGATAAACAATGAGATATTTATGTACACACATATATATATATATATAGATTAATTATATCTGTATATGATATTCAATGCCTTTGAATTTCTGGTTGATTCACATGGGGGTTTCCCAAAATCTAGGAATTTCCACTATAAATCATCCATTTTGGGGTACCCCCATTTATGAAACACCCCACAGAACAAAGCTAGTAGGGTCTAGTAAGACTGGGATAAACATGAGACAATTACGGGATAACGATATATAAACAGAAAAGACATAATATAATGCTGTTTTTGTTAAACTTCTGGGTGGAAATGGGCTTCCAGTAAAAATGGGATAATCTCAGTAGAACTATAACGAACGAATTCTAAATCATTGGCTATCCAAAGATAGCTATGTTCCTCCGAATTGTCTTGGGGGTGACCAGCATAGCCAGTAAGAATGGGATAGTAATGGGATAATAATGGGATACGAATCATAATGATTTTCACTTCTGGGATCTTCTGGGTGTTGAAACAAGAATATCAGGTAAGTTATAGTGATTTATACTGGTATACATACAACAATCGCGGGGGTATGGCCAGCAATGATGAGATATAATCGGAATCCCGGCTATACAACCAAAAAGTTGAGGAAATTCTCAATATTTATTTAGGACATGGGTTTGAAAATTGTGTACCTGTATGCCGGGTATTGTTCCTTCTGTTCTTTTCTAATGGGGACAACATGATGATCAATGATCAAATAATAGGCGGGTGATTCACATTTGGCCCTCGGAATTCTATGTTGTTTATTGTAAGCAATTGAGGACATGTACCGGCCCCAAACAAGTTTCCCTGACAATCAAACAACATTCCATTCCAGAACAATTGTCGAGCAGTTTGGACAAGTCAAAAAAGACTCCAGGACGACACGAGAGGTCATGTACCCTCTGGTAAACTAGCATAGCTATGGAAAGTCAGTATGTTTAATGGGAAAATCAACTATATAAATGGCCATTTTCAATAGCTATGTTGAATCACCCGATGGTAATTGACAATTTGGGTCAATTTCTGGGTCAATTGGTGGTGGAGGATGGAAAATCTTCGATCCCCTGTATCTCCGGTGTCAAGCCATTGGACCCATGCGGACCCCAGGCTGGGGAGTAGACTTCCTAAGCTACCAAGCTTTATCCAGGAATATGATTTTTAGTGTTAGATAGTGTTAGATTAAAGGACGAGATTTTGAGCTTTGTCTTTCCCTGGCATGTATATCATTGTATATCCCTTCATACTACCAAACCACTTTCCATCTATGTTTATTGCTTACAGTATGCATTCGATGTATTTATTAATGCTTCAATTCAAAGCCGTTTAAAGAAAACACAGCCAGCAAATGTTATCCTGAGATGCTCCATGTATCATATATATTTACCTACATGTGGTCGATTTTGGTGGTCAATGTTGATAATTATTCTTCCATACGAGCGGATGGGATTATGACTTCTTGATTCATACAGGAACCCTTCCAATCACCAAGGTTTACCCAAATCAAATATCCCATATTTGTTCCAGTTCCACGCCCATTGCTTATATTGGCTGTTTATTATTCGTATCGTTCACCGCAGTTTGACTCTTCAATCCATAAAATCCCTACCTTGAGCAAGGTTTACCGAACACATCCCAAAATGAAACCATGTAATCCCTCGCATGTTATAGCATTCTATGACTCATAAATCTGCAAAACACCTAAACCCAAACGCCTTTCACCCTGCTTTTCCCCTGGGTCCCACCTTTCCAAATCACCATGTCCAAATTGTCATGAGAAGAAAAACCATCTTCTGAATGAACATTCATCATCAAATAGACGCCCACCTTTCACCATGGGTTTTCACCAAGGCTTTTCCCCCACTTCCTACAAGGTGGTGCCCCTCAGTGATGTTTGTTCAGTTTCACCCCATGAACTAGTTCGATATTTAATATATCTACCATATATCTACCACCATATATCTACCATATATCTACCATATATCTACCATATATCATCATATATCTACCATATATCTACCATATATCTACCATATATCTACCATAAACCATAGGATTCACCTTGGTTTTCACCATGGCTTTCCCATGGTTTTCCCATGGTTTTCTACCACTTCCCCCACCACTTCCCGGGGTCCAGTTCCGACTTCGATTCCAACTCCCTCCGCGCGCGGCCGCTGCGCCACCAGGCCGGCACCGCGAAGGCGGTGCCCCAGGCAGCCAGGGCCAAGGCCAGGAAGCGACGTGGGGAGGCCATGGCAGAGTTCTGGGGGGGGGGGTTGGGGTTTGCAGGGGCTGGAAATGTAGTAGAAATTATGGTAGATATATCATGACATATGATACCATGAGATATCATGATATATGACATATCATGATAATTCATGATATATTTCTACAGTTGCATGGGATTTCAGTTTGATTTCACTGGTGGAGTAATGTGGATTTGACTGAACAAATCTCTACTTGTTAGATGGGCTATGGGAATGATTGTATAACTAGTGAGTAAGTGGGTGATAATCCAGTTAACTAATTCCAGAGCCATCTAAGTACACATGGCTAGGTACTCTTGAAACATGCTTAAGTTTTCTTTTTTTCTGAAGTGTTTCTAAGATGCTTTGAGTGAAATGTTTCCAAGATGTGCTAGATGTTGTTGAAAATGTTATTGAAGATGCTGTTGCAGATGCTTCGAGACTTTACATGGACTTGTTGCAATTATAGTTATATTCTGTATATTCTTTTTACCCCTACGTTCATCACTGGCATTGGTGCTCCACAGATTTGAGCTCGCAATCTTGCAACTCAGTCCCTGTCCCCCGTAGCTGAAAGGTCTGTCCCACTGATGCTACATGAACATGACCTGAAGATGCTGTGAGATTCTCAGAAAAAGCTCAAACATGTACCCTTCCTATTTATATTCATCATATTTTAATGTTCCTCGTTCACTCCAAAAAGCTCCACATCCAACCACTGCACATCCCACCCCTGAGCATTCCCAACCGGGTAGTACAAGGCCGCCGTACAGGCAGCACCTGAAAGGCATCAGCTTCTGGGTGTTGATCTCAGGATAGGGGGCCAAGACCTATGCATTGGGCAAGAATTGGGATGCCGGGACCCACCATCTTTGCTTGTTGTTGGTGCTGCAGAATGCATTTTTGGATTGGTTATCAAGTTTGATGCCCATGCCCTCGTTGCGCAATTCATGGGCGTGTCTTCTCTTCAAATTGACCAGCCCAACCACCCGCAACAGAAGCCAAATCATCATCCAACAAAAACCCACCAACAAATTCCATCTTTTCAAAAGATTTCAATAGACCCTCCCAAAAAATATTCAAAAAAACGGTCCAAATATTTATATAGAAATCCATAGAAATCCATAGAAATCCTCCATCTCCATCTCCATACCATACCCGGCACCACACGACCCAGTAGCATCCACCGGGCCTACCGAGAAGATCACCTCAAAGGGCGCGTCCGAGATGTCCGTGGCCTGAGGACACAAAAAGGAAAAGAATGGAGGGCCATGAAGATTTAATGGAGGAAAATCATATTCATCATCTTTTACCATCATATATTCAATATTGAGTCTATAGAAATAAAATAGGTAAATGATGATGGAATATGATGAATATGAATCATCATTCATCATCATTCATCATCATCTTGCCTATCATTATGCTTCTAGACTGGTTGTTCAATGGGGGTTGCCCCTCTATCGACCGAATGTGAAAAGGACATCCATTGGCTGGAAATTTGTGATAACCTTTGAATAAACCATCAACCTCCACACATATTTGCGAACCAAAAGCAGCAACTCAACTTGCCCCAGGTGACACTTCCACCTATCGTCTCACAGGTTCTACCCTGGGTTCCCCAAGCAATGGCAATGGCATAGCGACCATCCCATCTGTCGGACTCGACCTATGCCGGCGCCCAGTTGTGCTTTGGGCTGTGGTGGATGGCATGGGATCACGGGAGGACCTCCAGTTGAGAATGCTACCAAAACCAAAACATAAACACAAACGATGGCAAATCCAAACATACCAAAACACCTAAATCATTCAAAATCTACCAAATTTATCAAAATGTGGATCAGGGTGTGCCAATAACCCAACATCTGTAGCAAAACACCACCGTACGACCTGAAACCCTAATCCGCAGCCATTTCTGCCAAACGTTGCCGAGGGGCCCAGTTCTGGGCACACAGGCCGGCCGCCTGGCGGCGATGTGAGGTTGGGTGCAGGTGAAGAATTAGTAGGTAGCCTCTGGGACTCCCAATCTGGCCATAGAGGGTCCATTTGATGAAAACAGGTTGAATCTGTAGCGTTTCCAATAAAATGCTATGCTAAAAAATTATCAAAGGGCACACCAACTGGCTGGTTAGTTGATGAAGGTCTCGGTTTGGAGAAATGATTTTTTTTAACCTACAATCACGGAAAGAGTCGTTGCTTAGGTTGGGTGCGGAAACATCGCTGTGTATTCTGGCGTGGTAGAGCAAATATGACCATAATTTATCCATGGAAACCAAACTGTGTATTCTACAGTTGAGTGAAGATCGAGTTGGCATTGAAATCTTTGTGAACTTCGTTGAACTAAGCATACTTCAACCATACCAAAACAAAGAGGGAGGTAACAGTCCCCAGTGTACCGTTCTTTTGCACCAGTCACAAAGCGCTTCTGAAAAGCTTCCTCCCTCAAAGACATGGCACCAGTCAACTTAGCCAGCTGATCCTGCTCTGCAAGGATCTTCAGCCTGCTTGTGAGTCGCTGGTAGCTGTAACCAAGAAGTGGTGGCCATTTGGCTACCAACTCTAAGGCACAGTGTGCAGTGAAATAATGATTCAGAATGACTATCTTTGGATGCAAGTTCCTGACAATGCTGCAACCAAGCAACTGAGGAAAAATTGCCACTGCCTGTGCAACTTGACTCCTCGTCATCCCCAAGTCCAAGAACCAATACACAGTGGGTTTCAAGTTCTGCTCGATGCTGTACCACACCATTGGAGGATGTTTGGCCACAGCCTCTGCAACTTTACTCTTCGTCAGCCCCAAGTCCAAGAACCACTGCACAGTGGCTGTCAAGTTCCCATCAATGTCAAGGCCAAGCATTTGAGGATGGATGGCCACAACCTTTGCAGCTTGACTCTTTGTCAGCCCTAAGTCCAAGAACCACTGCACTGTTGGCTTCAGGTTCTGTTCAATGCTGTAGCCAAGAATTCCAGGATGAGTGGCGACAGCCTTTGCAACTTGATTCTGCGTCAGCCCCAAGTCCAAGAACCACTGCAGTGTAGGCTTCAGCTTCTTTTCAATGCTGTAGCCAAGAATTGAAGCATGAGTGGCGACAGCCTTTGCAACTTGATTCTGCGTAAGCCCCAAGTCCAACAACCACTGCACTGTTGACTTCAGGTTTCGTTCAACGCCGTAGCCGAGAATTGAAGGATGAGTGGCGATAGCCTTTGCAACTTGATTCTGCGTCAGCCCCAAGTCCAAGAACCACTGCACTGTTGGCTTCAACTTCTGTTCAATGCTGTAGCCAAGAATTGAAGGATGAGTGGCGATAGCCTTTGCAACCTGACTTTTGGTCAGCCTCAAGTCCAACAACCACTGCACTGTTGACTTCAGGTTTCGTTCAACGCTGTAGCCGAGAATTGAAGGATGAGTGGCGATAGCCTTTGCAACTTGATTCTGCGTCAGCCCCAAGTCCAAGAACCACTGCACTGTTGGCTTCAGCTTCTGTTCAATGCTGTAGCCAAGAATTGAAGCATGNTTGATTCTGCGTCAGCCCCAAGTCCAAGAACCACTGCACTGTTGGCTTCAGCTTCTGTTCAATGCTGTAGCCAAGAATTGAAGCATGAGTGGCGACAGCCTTTGCAACTTGATTCTGCGTCAGCCCCAAGTCCAAGAACCACTGCACTGTTGGCTTCAGGTTTTGCTCAATGCCGAGGCCGAGAATTGAAGCATGAGTGGCGACAGCCTTTGCAACTTGAGTCTTCGTCAGCCCCAAGTCCAAGAACCACTGCGCTGTTGGCATCAGGTTTTGTTCGATGCTGCAGCCGAGAATTGAAGGATAAGTGGCCACAACCTTTGCAGCTTGACTCGTCGTTAGTCCCAAGTCCAAGAACCACTGCACTGTTGGCTTCAGGTTGTGTGCAATGCTGTAGCCAAGAATTCCAGGATGTGCGGCGACAGCCTTTGCAGCTTGACTCTGTGTCAGCCCCAAGCCCAAAAAACACTGCACTGTTGGCTTCAAGTTCTGTTCAATGCTGTAGCCAAGAATTGAAGGATGAGTGGCGATAGTCTTTGCAACCTGACTTTTGGTCAGCCCCAAATCCAACAACCACTGCACTGTTGACTTCAGGTTTCGTTCAACGCTGTAGCCGAGAATTGAAG
The DNA here is from genome assembly GCA_003297045.1 of Symbiodinium sp. clade C Y103. Taxonomy (NCBI): domain Eukaryota; class Dinophyceae; order Suessiales; family Symbiodiniaceae; genus Cladocopium; species Cladocopium sp. clade C. The sequence goes on from BGPT01000398.1 coordinate 233,316, forward strand.
GATGAGTGGCGACAGCCTTTGCAACTTGATTCTGCGTCAGCCCCAAGTCCAAGAACCACTGCACTGTTGGCTTCAGCTTCTGTTCAATGCTGTAGCCAAGAATTGAAGCATGNTTGATTCTGCGTCAGCCCCAAGTCCAAGAACCACTGCACTGTTGGCTTCAGCTTCTGTTCAATGCTGTAGCCAAGAATTGAAGCATGAGTGGCGACAGCTTTTGCAACTTGATTCTGCGTCAGCCCCAAGTCCAACAACCAGTGCACTGTTGGCTTCAGGTTATGTTCAATGCTGTAGCCAAGAATTCCAGGATGAGTAGCTACAGCCTTTGCAACTTGACTCTTTGTCAGCCCGAAGTCCAACAACCACTGCGCAGTGGGTTTCAAATTCTGCTCAATGCTAAGGCGAAGAATCTGTGGTTTGCTGGACACAATCTTTGCTAGTTGGCCTTTTGAAACTCCCAAATCCAATAACCACTGCAGCGTTGGCCACAGCTTCTCTTCAATCAACATTCCATGCAATGGGGCTTTCCCAAGCATCATATCTAGTTCCATGGTGCTAAATCCTTCCGATGCCAAAAACTGAGATACCTCATCCATGGTGTTTCCAGGCTTCTCGGATCTGGCTCCCTTGATGAAATCTATCACCTTAGCAGGCGGCACATTTTTACCGTTTTGAATCTGCAGCTGCAAGCGTTCCATCACTTGTGGACAAAGCTTGTGTTTCATTCCAGTCACAGTCTGCTCGATTATGTCGCCGTGCACCCTTGACACACGCCCTGCAGAGCCCGAACGCCATGTCTGAGCGTAGACCCAAAGTACGTTGTCTTGCAGCGGCAAGCTGATGTTGTGGCTAATGCGAACCACATACGATCCTCTTGGCGCGTATTTCAACAAAGCTGCATTCTTCATCCGGTCTCTCTCCATACCTTCCCTTTCCCCATGCCTCCAGTATCCATCATACTCCACAAAGAGCGCAGCATTCGCATCCTTCAACACGCCATACGCCGCCAAATCCGGCTCCAAGTAGTTTCCACCCCATCCTTTGGGGGAAGGAAAACTTCGAAACAGCTCCGCAATAGGCATCTGAGGCATCAACACCTCCGCCAGTGGCGCTAACAGCTCTGCTTCAGCCACACTGCCTACCCGTTGCCGTGGCCAGCCGCGCTGCCACCATGGTGGTGGTGCGCCACACAGCGCGCCTGCAGAACGCCTGGATAGCCATGGCTGACGGAACAGGTGCAGTCGCATCATCTGTGGTTTGATGCTGAGCAGCTGTGGGAAAAGTTACATTCCAGGAAACCATCTTGGATAAAAAGCAAGTGGAAAAGGCAATGACAAGGAAAACCTATGGTGTTCCTGTGGAAATTGACGATCTATATAGAATCTAGAAGTGGTGGATATTCCAATTAATGCAGTTGCACCATGGTATTGTGCATGTTCTGCTTTTTCGATGTGTGGTTGAAGCCCCAACCGAACCCACTCCATCCATGCAAGATGTGTTTTACCATGTTTTACCTCCATCGACAAACCCAGAAAGACCCAAAAATGCCGTGACGGATGGCTGCACCCCATGACTCTCCGTGCTTCACGCCTGTCCACCGTAACAGGCGTTGTACATGTCGACTCCCTCGATGTTCCCCTGCGAAGCTGGTAAGGTCTGGAGATTCGAAATGATTCAAACAAGCGTGACAAAATGTCGCAAAACTGTTGATGTTTTGAGCCGTTTCTTTTGGTGTTTCATGATGATCATGTCCCTGTTACCTCTTCACATTGTGCAAAACGTGGAGCACGTATGGAGAATGTTCATGAAAGCAATCAAGCTTGATAGCGTCCAACCAAAAAATAAAACAAGCTCTCGGGGGCTCATCAAGAGCAGTTTGCAAAATCTACCTACCAAACACAAACATAAGATCTCAACCCTAGTTTTGGTGTGCAACATGGACTCACACTTCCCATCGCTGTCCTATCACCAAGATTTGGGTGGCTGCCCTCGCCTCACCAGAGCCATAGCGTTCAAAGAGGTCCATGACATAGGCCTCCGGGGAGGTTTAGTATGGTTCAGTGACTTCCATTGGAAAATGATGGGTGTGTCCCAGCAATTTGTTTGTTCACATTTTATGTTGACTAGTATTTTCAATGGCAACTTGAAAGAGGGGGGGCATTTGATTTTTCGAACATGAAACAGACTTCACAGATGGCTGTTCGTAAGACTAAGCTCATCTTTGTGGTCAAATTTCATGTTCCATGGTACATTTCATGGGCAAACCTAGTGCCGAGCCTTTGGCAAACATTTGAAGATAGAAAACAAACTGTGCAAGAAAAAGTCGGGCCCACAACAGCAATGATTGGTTCTATTCTACACTTCACTAGAGCATAGCCACATGTTTGGCTTGTCTGCTGGCTCTGATGACAATATCCAGAAGTTCTGCTTGGATGTCTCAAGCTACCCATCTGCGAGCTGCTACCCAAGGCCCGAAGATGTGTTTCCAAGGGGCAGCATTTAGTCATTGGCTTCGTCTGAAATTCCGGTCCCTCAAAATCTCATGCTTGATCAGGATTTTCTCATATCTTCTCCATTAAAATGGGCATTTAGCGTAAATCCGCTGTATCATGAGTAAGCCATTGTTTGAGGTAGGTCCCTCATGGACAACTTTTGACCTCTCAAAACATCGTGCAGCTTGAACGACCCCAACTCCGCTGCCACCAGTGGCCTTCATCGACTTTGATCGATCGATCAAACTCTCAGAACCTGCAGTGGGTGACCATCCCATCAAAAAAAGGATGAGGTGGTGAACGTAAGCTGCAAAAATGGGAGGTTTGCCTGCAGAATGTAGGTCTCACCCAACAATATTTGAGTCTTATCTGCACAAATTATGATTTCAGCTGCAAACAATAGTAACATGGGGTGTGAAACTATATTTTAAACCAAGCCCAACACAGGGAGATACATCGATATAGCCATCAATACTGAAGATGGATTTTGGTTGGATGGAAAGCTAGATAATTACAGAACTCAGATGGCTACAGGTAGACAAAACACTCAAAAAACACCACCTTACCGTTCTTTTGCGCGGTTCGGGGGTCTGCTGCTTCCTGCTGGTTCCTTCCCATCTTAGGTCACGTATCTCTATGGTTTACTGATGGAATGACAATTCCAGTAGGCAAATCTGTTTCATTTAAAATCAAATAGTTTAGTACTCGCATTTTTTCGCTACAGATCAGCAAGTCAAAGATGCGAGATGATGTGACCAGCGGATGTGGCTTACCTCTTAGAGGTGACCTGAGAGAGCCTCACCCAATGCTTTAACCTCCGATTGCACACCACTGGGAATTGAAATGCTATTTTCTGTACCCTCCAGTGAACTAACATAGCTATTGAAAATGGCCATTTATAGTGGATTTTCCCATTGAAAATGGTGATTTTCCATAGCTATGTTAGTTCACCAGAGGGTATCACCCATTCCTGGCAAGAACTGTTTGGATTGTTTGTTGATATGATTTACTTGTCGATGGTTTGAACATGTTTGAACGAAATCTGGTGGAAAGAGTCCGAAGTACCATTGTCGTTCGTGATTTCTGTGGTTCCTCTTCCTTTTTATCAGCTTCGCGTCACTGAGCTCACCCTACAGCTCAGTTGGAGCATATAGTAAATCACAGTATATATATATATATTATTTATAAACTTAAAGGGGGTATTCAAACATGTCATTTTACCCTTTGGGGGGCGTATAGACAGAGAACACCTAACCGTGGACCTAACCCTGAGCCTTTCTTTCCCCGCCACCATCCATCACCCCACACCGCCCGTGCCGGCTGACCACAAAACGGGCCAGGAATCCACACCGATGTCCAAACGTCCCACCGAGTTCCAGCAAGGAAGACGATTTCCATCCTCAGAATCGCCACGAATAGCAGCGATGAGACTTGCAACACTGGTGGGAAAAAATATCTGCCCGTAAACTTTTACCAGTCTTGATGGGCATGAATTACCATAGTTTGACAGTTCTTACCCTACATAGAAAACCAGCTTGTAATATTCAAACTATCAATCATATTTATTCCAGCACCACATAAGGGATTCCCATTGGTTTTGTAAAACAATGATTGCTAAGGGGTATCTGGGCTTATTAACCACCAACGAACAACCACATTGATTGCGGTGAAAAGTAAGCATCTATTCTTGGCGATCCTGGGGAAGGCACTTGAATCTCTTCCTGTTCTTGTACACCAGGCCAAAGGAATCCGACCTTCCTCGTCACAGTAAGGTAAGACACCTTGTGCTCGGTCATGTTCTTCTCCGACTTGCACAGCACTAACAGCTTGTGGAGGGAATCATGCTGTAGCCCGTTGCATGAGCTTTCCGTCAGGATTCATCCAGCTGTATGAAGCTGCGGTTACCAGAGGGACGCTTGAACTTCAGCCCCTGCTTCCCCTCAGCCGGCGCATACTACCCGGTACCGAAGCCCCCGACCTGAGTGTGTTTGTTGATTCTCTTGTCAGCCGAAGAAAGGAGGAGCTCAACACTAGGCACCTCCGAGAAAGCTTTCGAATCAGCACCGCATGCTTCTTCAAGCTTGGCCAAAGATTTTGTTCTTCTCAGTTGCCTCCCCAGCAGGAGCCACTTCTTCAGGTGCTTGACTTTCAGCAGCAGCAGGGACCACTTGGGATTTATTGGGGGGGGCCTGAATCATCTTCAGCAAATCCAGTTCATGTAGCTGCGTACCCAAGCTATCAACTCTTGACATCAGTTTGTCTAAAAATCTATACAATTACAGTCAAAACCCCATGGTCAGAATAGACTTGTTCCAATGATTTAACGGCTGTATATTGGGTTAGGTCCCCCGTTTTTGGACAAATCCAAAGAAAGGAAATCCAGTTTTTTGTTGACTAAATCCCAATGCTTCATCGTAGAACGACCATTTCTGATGCTTGAATCCCATACTTTCCGAGTACATCAACATCACATGTTTGGGCTGTTTGGTTTCATGCCCACACAACTTTGTTTGATAAATCCCACCCATTTTAAATGGCACCCTACGGTTGGGGAAAACTCCCACGTCTTTCCAGCTGGATCCTGATGCGTTGCCATCAACCCACAGAGCATCCCAGCTGGCATGTATCTGTAGGTCTCGTTGAAGCCTTCCTGCGATTTCTCGGCAGGAAACCATTCGTTTGTTTTACCCAACAAAAAACTTCCAGTAAACATACAAAAAGCATCAAAGAGCTATGGAAAATCCAGGGTTTCTCTAGGAGTCTCCTACATAGTGCATTTACCCATACCTATGTTAGTTTAAAGTTTACTGGAGAGTAGCAGTTCCGGCAGATTTCTGCAATGAAACAACAACGCAAATGATGATGATTGACTGGCTTCAACCCATCCCAACAAGACAGGTCAACTTGGAATCATCATCCCAGCTAGGGTGGAAAATCGACTTAAAACTTGAAAGCACTCACCAACCAGTGATGAATGAGTCTATACCCCAGCAATCTTCCCCTGTTTCATCTGAATTGTACCAGCTGAGAAACCTGAAATGTGTCGCCATTCTTGGATATGTTTGGTGGTTTCCCCATATAGGTTTGTCAAGGAGTACGGACTCTAAATCCAATGCTTGATCATCATTTTCCTAGTGAAATACCTTTTTTTTAGAGAAGTATATGCCCAGATAATGCCATCACACCATGACTATTCTTTTAGAAAATCCCATTATATCCATCACATTCCAGTATTACTGTAGATCCGCATATCTTACCACATTTTTACAGGGTGTTCCACGATATCCCATTTATATTCCCATATATACTTGTTCATGTTGTCCCAGATATAAACCACACTGACTCCATCATCCATGACGACGTCTCTCCTTCTCCATGCGATCTATGAGTCGATGCGTCACAGTCATCGAGAAGCTCACGGGGTCCTGGCCGAGATCATGGGATATGGTGGGATGTAAGGATCAAAATCCTATCACCATTTGTTTCACAAACACTGAACTTTGGTGATCTCTAACTCCAACCCCCAAGGAAACTGTAGAGATCGAGCAGTTCTTGTTCTGTTCGCTACCCTCAGCTACCCAGCAAAAATATATACTGTGCCAAATATATGTATACATATGAAGGTTTCCTAAGTCATGGGGGGTACCCCAAATCATCCCAGTCATGAATAACCATGACTTCGATTGAAACGTGTGACTTGGGGATCCCGCATTTTAGGATGATCAGTACATAGATGTAGACGGCATGACCATCAAATAGCTTTTTTTTGCGGGAACTTAACATGATGTCTGCAGCTTTGGGGTATACCTCATTTTATCCCTGGGGACATCACCATTTGCTGGCTACATCTCATGACATCAAATTGCTCGTTGGCAAACTCTCCCCATCTTCAAATAGCTTTAGGGCTGTCCATGGCTGTCCCCATATGTCTTGCATTTGTTCCCCATGTTTTTGGATATGCCCATATTCTTCCCGCATTTTTCCAGCATTTTTTAGGGTCACCCTCCTGTAAACATACTGAAAAGAATCAAACAAATGTGGAAAATCCACCAGAAGTGTAGATCATGTTTTCCCCCATGGGTTTTCCACGACATCTTTTTCCAAACGTTTACCCACCATTTCTAGATCATCTTCCTAAGGAAACCATGGGTTTTACCCTCTGGTAAACAGCCACATAACTATGGTTAAAATCACCATATGTTTCATGGGAAGATCCACGATTTCGATGGCCATTTTTCAATAGCAAACGGTTAGTTTACCAGAGGGTAGCGGTTCCTATCCCCATCTTCTTGCCATCGGCGCCTCATCGTCCGTGCAGTACCGGGCTTCGATCATCCCGATGCCTTCCGAAGTTCATGGCGGACCATGCGCTGGACTCAGGTGGTGACCTTTGTCTTCTATGGATGTATATCTTTGTATGTATATATATATATAGTATTCTGTATATATATATATATATTATATATATTATGTACATAATTGGTTCTTCATAATAGGGATTGTCTAAATTATATTTCATGGAATAGAATATGATACTACCTCATATAGCTATCTCGAGAAGTTATGTCATTTTATCGAAAAACGCACAGGAATGAGGCCATGGATAGTTACCCCTATCCAATTCAAATCATTCCAGTGACGTCCCCATGAGGTTGGTATAATTTCATCCAGACATGTGGTTTTTGTCTGAAAAGTACAATGATGAGATGATGATCAGCAAATAGAAATTTGAATATCCAATTTTGTTGCGCGAACCAATAATCAACTGACAAGTTTGGGGGTTGCTCCAGACGGAGCTCTACTATAATTTATTGAACCGCCATACAGGAGATTCTCTGCATCTATGACTTCAGGTCAGACACATCCGTAAAGAAGGGAACTGAGAATGATCCCAAAATCATTGGATTGGTTTAAGGGAAAATTTTAACCGGAAACCCATCAAATATAGAGGTTTTCTGTAAATTTTCCCATTCACCAATCCAATGACAAAAACTGACTGCTTCGAATTTGGCGAAATTAATCTATGAGATCTACAACCAATAACTGTTGCGCCCACACCCCATCTGTTGCGTTTTGTTTCAAGCCTCAACAAAATCCCCAAAAGTGTGATGAACATGTTCCAGCCATCTTGAAGTTCTTGACCCTTGGTTAGCCACAGAAAAGAGTATCCATAATCACCAAAAAGATGAGCCTTATGAACCATGACAGTTTTTCACTGGCTATGATGAACTATCTATGTTTTTTCTTACCTTAAAAATGAAACTTTATCATGGTAGAGAACAAAAAAAAACATGAACATTCATTCTCACTGCTATACTAAACAGCCCAAATTCATCAAATTGTGGGTCAATTGGTGAATCCATATGGGGATGGGTCAAAACCATTATTATCAATTTTAATCGAATGAACATCCATTTGCCAGCTATTTTGGGGTTCACTAGGTACCAGGGTTTTGACCCATGGCCATATAAATCCCACATGTAAATCCCACACGTTTTGGGACCCGTTTTGTTGACAAAACAGCCACACTTCATGGCCGTTGTGGGCCCACCCACCTTTGGTGTACTTGCCGATCACCGATGGGCCGTATCGATCGGGCCTCCGAGCTGAGGGGGTCGCAGTAACCCCCCAAAGATGTAGAAATTGGGGTACCCATGCCTACAAATCTGGACATTTTTTTGTACTTTATTCATCTTTATTCATCCATTTTAAGTGTTTCATAGTGTTTCGATAAATTTGATCCATACCTTCTGACATAGCTGCAACGGGGTATTTCTTAATGGCTGAGCTGTTTGCATGCGCATGCCATCACTGCTGATTGATGGCACTGCTGCTTAGCAGCTTCAGCACGCAGCACGCGCAACGCTGAGTGCTAGCACGCAAGTTCGTCACGCAGTGGGTTTCGAGCATTGACATGTATGTAAATGCTTNGCAGCACGCGCAACGCTGAGTGCTAGCACGCAAGTTCGTCACGCAGTGGGTTTCGAGCATTGACATGTATGTAAATGCTTTTAGTTCGATTCGAAAAATACATCCATTCAAGTTTGAAACCTCATCGGGCCAGAAAACACCTTGTTGTATGAATGCTTTTTTACCTGGTCCAGGAAGCATCTTTGTGTGGCGCTTCTAG
>BGPT01000398.1:242296-330226 GCA_003297045.1 Symbiodinium sp. clade C Y103
GATGCATACCCGGAGAAAATGCATTGGAGTGAGTGCTGAGCACGCGAGTGCTGGCACGCGAGTGCTGAGTGCCAGCACGCGAGTGACGAGACAGCTAAGCACTGCTGACCACTGTTTTCAAGTACGCATGGCTCAAACTTCATGCTTTCAACTATTGGTGTTCAACTTTAAACCAGTGGGCTCTTGCAATAGTCTTGCAGTTGTCTTTCAAAGCTGAAGTGAATGTTAAGAGATAAGATGAGATAAGTGAGCAAACAAATGGAAATTCATCCTCACTTTTGGACTATGTAGAGTTGATCGTCCTTCTTTCTTTCTATTTCGGGGGCCAAGCTCAGATCATCCTCACGCCGTCAAGCAAACCTGGCATCGAACTCCTCCATCTCAATCTGCTTGAAGTAGAACTGCGGGTAGTAGATCCTCGGTGGTGGCTTGGTCAATTGGGTACATTCTTCCAGTTGGGGATGAAAAAGAACCAGCAATTGAAACCACCAACCAGCTTCATGGTTTCAATATGTTCCAATCCACCGTGATCATACTTGAAGGCTCTTGGTCATGCTTTGACACCAGCTGGGTGGTTCCTTCCAACATCCTTCAACCATGGCAATCCGACACATTGGTCCACCCGCAAGAAACCCGAGGTCTTCAAACGTCTGAATATCTGTCTACTCAAACGATGTCATCACATGTCATCACCCTGTAGATGGAAGATGGATGTTTCAATCATATCCCCATGCATTTTAGTGAGCTATCTTTGCCATATCCATATTCTATCTACTCCAGGACGGGCCTTACAGGAAACACCATGGGATCCTTTGGATTCCTATTGGTTCCTTCAGAATTCCATGGCATCCCAGAGCCCATGGAGATTTCCAGCGCTGCACGGTCACTGTTTCTCACACAAAAACCATCCCTTCAGAGCCTGCTGCAACCTGGCAATGGGAACTAAAGGATGGGCATGGCAAACACGCCAAAAGATGGACAAGTAGAATTCTATCAAAATAATGCAACATTGCTTTTTCCATTTTTGTTCTTTTTTTGGGGATCACAATGATCTGCAGATGTCATAAGTGGGTCGTTTCCATTGCCAGAATACGAGAGGGTAGCAACGACCACTGGCCCCAAACGGGAGCTGCTAACAGCTGCCTCTCAGCCGTTTCTCTTCTGCGACCTGTCAGACTTGGATGCCATCGAAAACCGAAGTCTGGCGAGCTAAAAAAGGGGAACAAAACTGAATATCATGGAGAACACTGACATCAGGAGAAAACATGAGAAAACCATGTAGAAACCAAAGATAAAAATAATGAGCCATATGATATGAACAGAGAGGAAACATGAGGAAACCACGTGAACGAGAAAGACACATTGCAAAATGTTACCTACAAATTGGATAGAGGGAACTGATTGCCGGCATGCTGTGTCTCAAACTTTGACCAATGATTTTTCCATTCGTGGGGGTCATGCTTTGGACACACTGAGAGATGCCAGGTTGAGGCTGGCTGTGCTGAAATACACTGCAATATACATGGTCATGTCATGTAATAAGGCATTTGCTGAGACCAATTGCAAGTATATTTTGAAACAAAACAAAGTCAAAGAGTGGGGCTTGAGCAGTGTCTCTCTACGTTTTGGGGGGTCCAGGGGGTCCTTCTGTTGGAGAACGGCAAATTCACAACCCCAACAAGACTGATGAGAGGAGCGCACACACAGCCGGACAACATTTTGCTTTACGCCAATGCTGGGCAACTCAGAAATACTTGTTTCAATTCAAGTTCCAGAAGAGTCCTTGGCAGAGCGCCTTGCTCTAGGTCTTGGTCGAACTGGTAGCCAAAAGTTAAGGTTTGAAGGCCACTTGGCAAAGTCACACCTTCGAGGCTCTGGTTGAACAAGGGATTCAAGGTCAAGGCTTGAAGACCCTGCGGCAAAGTCACATTGTCCAGGCGCTTGTTGAAATAGTAGCCAAACTTCAATCTTTGAAGATTGTCTGGCAAAGTTACACCTTCGAGGCTCTGGTTAAATCTAAAGCCAAAAATCAGGCTTTTAAGTCCGTCCGGAAGAGTCAGACCTTGGAGGCTCCGGTCAAACCCTTCACCAAAGGCGAGGCTTTGAAGACCTTGTGGCAAAGTCACACTAACAAGGCTTGGGTCAAAATCGTCACCCAAGATCAAGGATTCAAGACCATCTGGCAAAGACACGCCTTCAAGGCTCTGGTTGGACCCTCTGAAAGTGAAGCTTTGAAGACTTTGTGGCAAGGTCACGCGTTTGAGGCTCTGGTCAAACTCTTCACCCAAGGTCAAGTTTTTGAGACCGCCTGGCAAAGTCACACTTTCAAGGCTCTGGTTGAAGTCTCCACCAAATGTCAAACTTTGGAGACCTGGTGGCAAAGTCACATCTTTGAGACTCTGGTCAAAACCATCACCAAAAGTCAAGGTTTGAAGACTGTTTGGGAAGGCCACATTTTGCAGGCTCCGGTCGAAGTCGTCACCAAAAGTCAAGGTTTGAAGACTGTCTGGGAAGGTCACATCAAGGAGGATCTGGTTGAAGTGTCTACCGAAGCTCAAGGATTGAAGACCCCTTGGCAAGGTCACATGTTTGAGGCTCTGGTCAAATTCTTCACTGAGAATCAATTCTTGAAGACCGTCTGGCAAAGTCACACCTTCGAGGCTCTGGTTGAAAAGGAGGTCAAAAACCAATCGTTGAAGACTGTCTGGAAAAGTCACACCTTTGAGGCTCTGGTTAAATATTTCACCAAGGGTCAAGCTTTGTAGAGCTTGTGGCAACACTACACCTTGGAGGCTCTTATTATACATCAGGCCAAAAGTCAATTTTTGAAGACCTGTCGGCAAAGATACACCCTCAAGGCTCTGGTTGAATGATTCACCGAAGGTCAAACTTTGCAGACCTTGGGGCAAGGTCACCGGTTCCAGGCTTTGGTCGAACCATTTGCCAAAGGTCAAGTTTTGAAGAGCGCCTGGTAGAGTCACACCTTCAAGGCTCTGATTGAACTCTTCACCAAAGGTCAAACTTTGCAGACCTGGTGGCAAAGTCACATCTTTGAGGCTCTGGTCGAAACCATCATCAAAAACTAAGTTTCGAAGACTGCTTGGCAAGGTCACGTGATTGAGGCTCTGGTTGAACCATCTACCAAAGGTCAGGGATTGAAGACCTTGCGGCAAGACCACACCTTCGAGGCTCTGATCGAATCCTGCACCAAAGGTCAAACTTTGCAGACCTTGCGGAAAAGTCACATCTTTGAGGCTCTGGTCGAACTCGGCACCAAAAGTCAAGGTTTGAAGACTGTTTGGGAAGGTCACATCATTGAGGCTCTGGTTGAACGCTTGACCGAAGGTCAAACTTTGAAGACGATTGGGCAGGGTCAATCCATCCAAGCTGTCATTGAAGGCGCCGTCGAAAGCCAAGCATTCCAAGCACTGTGGAAGGTTCTGCAAATATCGCCCCTCAGGCGCACCTCTCAGCTGAGTCACCCCATCCATCGCGAACTCTCCATCAGAGACAGGAGTGCCTTGGGTGTAACACCACGCAGCATAGAGATCTGTTGGCAGAAAAGTGCAATTCACCGCTGCATCCGGCCCCACAATACCTTGCTCTTTCAGAGTCTGGTGGGACACAACCGCTGAACCATTGTGATGCAGCTGGAAATGTCGATCGTTTTGCGGCACCAGGCGATCTCGAATCAGCCTTTGCACCTCACGGCCACAGGTGGTAGTCAGGGCCTCCAACGTGAATCCTTCACCACTGATCAACTCAATGTGAAGTAGAATCACTTCGCCATCGTCATGGGCAGAGGATGGGAAGTAGCCAGCGGCACACGTCGACATGGGTCAGGGATTTTCTTCCTGTGGTATATCTTGTTGGAGCAGAACTAGAGGAGGACTGCAACTGAAGGGATACGATTTCAACTTGGCCTGTTTCCGATTTCTTGTCTCCTACCTTCAGATTGGAGAAACATTCTGCTTGGGCCATCGCATCTGCAAAGCATCACTTCGCACAGATCTAAGCCGACTGCAAAAAGTATTTCACTCCAGAATCATTTCACAGACTTCACAATCCCCTCAAAGTTTACCCCTGCAAACCTGTGTTTTAAACCTTCGTTTTTGGGTGAGTTTCAACATTTTTTGTAGACCTGTACCCACGTCAGAGCTTGGATTTGCTAAAGGACTCCCCAAACAAAACATCGAAAAACTATACCATAGATACTTACTGGTGCTAAACGTAGGGAATGGTCTTTTTTTACCGATATAATAACCATTTTCATAATCATTCCAGCAACCCCCATTCCCTACGTTTAGCACCAGTAAGGATACCCATAGATACCCCATATTTCCAATGAATTTCCCGTTTAGACAAATATAAAAAATACAGCCCCCATGCCCCAGCCTTTCCATCCAGGTCCATGGACAGCGGGGCCCGGGAAACGCGGAGCTATGTTTGTGTGAGATGAGGATAAAGATGGTCCATTCATTTAAATGATATTTGATGATATTTGATGATATGTGATGATATTTGATGATATTTGATGATATTTGTTTTATATTATGTGTGGGCATACAACCCTTCATTGTGATATACTGGGATCATATCTAAGAAGATTCCATCTGATCCCTATAGAGCATACCCTGTGCCCCTTGAAGATGGTTTGTGAAAGGATTACCAAATCATTTGAGGTGAATGGGGCTCCATTTCGGTGTGTTCAACTCATCTCAGACGTGAGATAGAATCAGATAGATCTCCAACGCAGCCAATACGGGCTGATTGCACAGGAACCCAAACTTCCAAGTTCTCAATGATGTGTTGATGCGAATCATTGATGTGTCATTGCTTGGATGGGCCATGGGATTCGTGAACTTGTTAGTAACTGGGCAATGAGCCATTATCTAGCCAGTTCGAAAACAGTTACTAACTACCTACCAGCTAACTAATCCCAGGGTTCATCTAAGTAGTGTTGTGGGGAACAATTGCATGCATGATCTACTTCTTTTGTCCATCGTGGTTCCTCAACCGCTACTGGATATCACCACTTCACTACATTCGTGTTCAACAACGATCTAATGTCACGTGGAATGGGGGTTCAACGACTATCACCTCTAGAGCGGATCAACCACGATAAACCACATCACTCAGAGAGTAAAACTCATGTTTAAAAAACTGCTGCACCAAAATCATATTTAACCACTAAAAACTTGTATTTAACCACTAAGAAAAGCTTTTGCTCAACATGATTTAACCATATTTAATTAACCACGAAATCCCATGTTTGACCACCAAAAACTCTCCATTTGTTCATGGTTTGACCAACAAAACTATCTGATTTTTTCCATCAAAACGGCCCACCAACCAAGGGCAACATGTCGACCCTGACAGATCTGAGCCCTCCGACTCGATGGTGTGGAGCCCCACGTTGCGCATGCGATTTCGACCTCGAACTTTGCGGATCTGTGGCAGCTGAAAGCAGTTTTTCAACGTGGAGAAGTAGTGGGAAAATCATGAAAACTGGATATTCATTGAACATTTACACCCAATTCCTGATATATGATCTTTGAGATTTGGGGACATGATGGGACATGTCTGTCTGAAAATGAACGGGGGATCTAAGCACCTGGCAGTATAGCGAGTAACAATGATATTTTTTTGATGGGGTATAGCCAACTTGGTATGATACATGGGTCCGAAAATGGGGTATGGCCTGGCCGTATAGCATCCAAATGCCAATTTTCATGATACATGTTCTGATTAACCGCTAGATTTAGGGGTACCATATCATCATGAGAAACAGTCATGTGGGCGTATGTCAAAACTGCGCTACCAATTTACCTACGGAATTGGTAACTTTTGGTATTAAACATCCATGCTTGGGAGGTTACAGCCATACCCACAACACACTTGGCAACAGAATCCCAGAATTGAGTGGTAGTAAAATCGACAGAGGAAACTCTGTGATTTGATGATCAAAAATACTGCTCCGTGTAAATTCTCTAAGTCCTCCCCCAAACTTACCGCTTGGTCTATAGGGGTTCTCAAATGATATTTACAATTACTATCAATACTACCTCTCTTCAACCAGTCTATATGATCCCATAGAACCATCAATTACCAGTAGTATGGGGCACGGCTCGATGGACCACAACCAACAAAGCGGAGATTATAAACCGGCAAACCTGGGTGCACGCAGCACACGAATCAAGGTTGCAACAAAGGGATGTAGGTGTTGATCGGTGTAGGTCAAAAGCTTATACCCCTGGTCAACATCCCAAAAATGAACAAACTATTATAATATTGTGATTATTGTAGTCTTGGTTGAGCTGCGACTCTCATCGACTCTCAAATTCCATGCTCAGTGGTAACCCACTCTGAACCAACACATTCCATTCATTGATTAGGCGATGAGTTTCACTGTCAATCCAACCTACCATAGCAATAGCAACAAAAAAACTATACAATAAATCAATAAATCATTTGCCGATTGCTTACCTCACCCACCCCTGGAAATGATCAAACTGACCAAACCTCCAAACTCATACCCTTCGATCCAAATTCAGAAGAACCTTGACCCCCTAAAATCGTATCCCAAATACTTCCTGAAAAGCGCCTGGATCCATAGATGATTTGTAGCCAAAGATGGTACTTCCACCCTGAGACTCTGCTGGGTCCACGAGCCGCCCATCTGAGGACGCAGTTGCTGCAGGTAGTTTCCACTTTCATCCACTAACTCCACCTGCAGCACCCCAGGCGTATGTCCTGAAAAGGGAGAGACACCCCAAATCATGGAGAAACTCCCCATTCGACATATGACCAATGTTTGGAGTTTGGGGCTTTCCGATCTTTTGGAACTCCCCGAATTACAGTTGGTTTTTTTTGAATAGAATGTGACCTTCATTGGGACTCGCTGGAATCACAAACGTGGCCATGGGAAAATCCATTTATAGATGATGTTCCCATTAAGACCTCCATTTAGTTCGGGGATTCTCCAGCTAGCCACGTTTGATGACACCAGAGGGTATACAACACTCGTTCCTCTCATCCTTTTGGATCCCACCATTTGTTGATGAGAAGAATTACCAAAGAGTGAGGGTAAATTTCTAGTTGGAGTGGTACATGGAGCATTGCAGTTCAGCTCCATGACGTGGGGTGATACCATTGGTAAATATGTGTGGGCTGTAGCTGACAACTGTAGCTGACAATGGTCGTGAGGCAGTTATGTGCAATGTTCAATATACTCAAAAATTATCAAAAAATATTACGCAATCCTATCATTTTTTTCCAGTATCTTGCAGGTCTAGCTGGCATAGCCACATTATGCCACAAACATCCACAAATCTCGTCCCATCCCGCGATCATCTTAACTACCCTCTGAAATGGCCTCCAATTCCGCCAGGGTTTCGCTTGGGGGTATCCTGGATACCATGGAAGGGATTCCTTACTTGGTGGCCATTGCTGGCTCATCCCAATTGCTAAGTTGGTGGATTAACCCCAGTTATAGGTGGATTCACCCTACTTATCCCACTGAAAACTAGGGATATAGCCTACTTACGATCCATGAGATGAGCCACCAAGTAGCATCTCACGTGCTCACCGACACGTGTGCACCTCATCATCGTAGCTCAAGTCGCCTCCCCCCTGGCGAATGAAAGGACGTTCCGACTATAGGGCGTTGGGGCAAAACCTGTTGGTCAGATCAAGATGATCAAATAACATCAAATATACTTGGTGGCTTAGTGGCTTATCCCACTTGCAAAGTAGGTTACATTCGTGCTGTTCCCTGGTTTGAAAGGGGATACATAGGGTTAATCCACTTACAACTGGGGTTATAACCTACTTAGTAAGTGGGACTAGCCACCAAGTATGGACGTGTCAAAACAAAGGGAGTCGTGCACTTCCAGTTTATGGTTATGATCTGAATCTAAATGGTGAAACAGATAATATCTATTGGACTTGCGAGTATCCTATTTTCAAACAAATGTGATTTGTTTACCGCCACTACTTTCAGCCAACAAATATCTCAAAGTTTCCAAGGGATTGATGAGAGCTGGAAACAAAGAGCTGAGATATATGCATTTCGAATCAATGTATTTTCTGCTGGATATCCGCTTCAACCTCAGAACTCCGAAGCATTGAACTTGGATCACCTATGAGCCACCACAAGGCCATGTTGATCCAACCAACCAGCCACATGAGATGGCATGAGTCATGAGTTAGCTTTTAAGGCTCAATTGCGCCCGAAACATCGGTCAACTTATGGTCACGCCCATTTCCCTGAAAAAAACAAGGAATGTGAGTGTTTCTCAATCTTGGGGTACCCCAAATCACTTGTTTCCCCATGTTGCCCCATTGAAAGTCACCAATTTGGGATGATGTTCCGATCCCATTTCGCCAAGACTTTCCGCATGGCGCTCCAGTTTTGTCTAGCAGAAATCAAGTAGCAGCGTCAGAATCAGAGCCAGAAGACCTTGGATGCTTCATCTGGGTGACAGAGCTACAGGTTTTCACATATCCCCAGAATCCTTTGGTGTGGGATATTCCATCTGTAACTCATGTACGAGTGGGTTGTAACATGCTTATAAGACACAATCTGTTTGCTGGGTGGTTCAAGCTGAAAAATGTTTCTCATTGGGGATCACTTCTCCCATTTCCACCAACCAGTTTGGTGTTTTAATCATGTTACCCCCTGGTGTAGCCATGGAGAATGGCTAATTTTGGATTTTCCCATAAAAACCTCCATGTATAGGGGATTTTCCATGGCTATGTTAGTCATCACCAGAGGGTAACTCCTCATTTCTGTGGAAGAAACATCGAATAGTCCCTTGAAGGTTTGGCCTCCGGGAAATCTCTATCATTCTCTATCCCTTTGTTCTTGATCCCATGTCTTTTGTTGGTTTCATCCTGATTTTTGCTACGTCCGGGCCACGTAGACCATGCCAAGCGTCTCAGGAATCTCCTGCGCTTCGTCGTAGAGCTCGTCATCCGAGTCCGGCTCCTGGAGGGGCATCCCAGGGATCGGATAGCCATGGAAAATCCCAAATAAATGGAGGTTTCTAGCTAGGAAAATCATCCAAAATTAGCCATCTTCCATGGCGAACTGTTAAATAACCAGAGGCTATATATCATGGTAACTTAGATATAACTTCTGGCCTATCTTAGGAACTATCTGATCGTTACTAAGATAGACCATAAGTTATCTAAGTTATACCACGACCTTATGTAACCGTTTTACTTTGCTAACTTAGACATACAACACCTGTACTTAGACTATGGGATGATCCAACCAATATCAAAGCCTAACCAATATTGTAGAGTGTAACTTGTGTCGATGACATTGCCATATATTGCGAACCAAGTGGTTTTGCCAACTTTGGCATCAAAGTGGTTTTGCGTGGAACCTAAGCTAAAACTCCTTGACTACAGTGCGATCGAATTTCAATGTCATCATACCCCAATCATTTCCCGATCTTGACGTATCGTATCGAAATGCAATAAAAATGAACAAAATGACATGTAAAGACCCGTTATATGCTTCTTGGTAGGATTACATAAGAGAAACGGAAACCATAGTAGGTGACGCAGTTTTGGTTCTACATTTATAGATATTTATAGATTCTATAGCCAGTAATCCTCCACTGTCCAAACTTTCGCCATAGTTTGGATGGTGAAACCTCCATTCTTGATGGTTCAATCCCCATAAATGGGCAGGTTAAACCTGCAGTAAACTTATATGGCTATGAAACATTTCCCATTTATATCCATTTATAGGTGATTTACCTCTTAAAACGGTGATTTTCCATAGCTATATCTTAGTTTACCAGAGGGTATAGCCGGCAATTCAAACTCGGGATCTAAACCAACATATACAGTTGGTTGGTTGATTATCTTGGCCTACCAGATAGATTAAAATTGGTGATTCTTCCATTGCTATATATGTCTGTTTCTAGGCAGTTTGACATAGTTCAACTAGTTTGATTTATAACTAGATTATTTTAAACTCTTAGGTTATAATCAATAAGTATTCATACAAGTAAACCCAGGAAACCACCACTTGTTCCCATCCCTTCCTCTCCTCCCCTGGTGCTTGGAACACCAGCTGCACGCCCCGCAGCTGCCGCAGCCCCGCCAGCAGCTCCGCCGCCTTGGGCGGCGCGCGCTTGGGGCGCACGGCGTTGCCGTGGCCGGTGCTGACGCCGCGTTGCAACGGCAACGAAGGCAGGGGCTCCTGGGGAAACCACCACGGATCAACCACTGGAATAGTGCTATTGGAACCCAGTTGATGGGGATATTACAGGGATATCTGGGATATTCTATAACACTTTGTAAGCCATTCATCTAACTAGAAGTACTTAGATAGGCCTTGGGCCATGGGTTAACCTAGTTTAGTTGGTACCTGAGTGATAATCCACTCAGTCAGTTATAGGCCAGTGAGTAACTACTGAACTAATCTCAGGGCCCATCGAAGTACAAGGGGGTGCCCCTCAATTGGTTTAGGTTCACCTCACTGGTTCGATATGATATATCTACCATACACCCAACATGTACATATCAATTAATAGCTAAACAGGCTAAACCAATCAACTTAGCTCATGAACTGGGGCACCACATTGAACGTGGGGGGGGGAAGTGGACCCTATTGACCTTCGCATTTGTTAGTGGGTGGAAGTGGGTTGGTTTAAATCTCAGACTATGAAAGCAACCAATACAGGGAACCTTGATATTTACATAGCATGAACATGTCCAGGTTCAAACCAAGCAAATGATCAAAGCTTGGTTTTCCAACATTCCCAACTGATCCCTCTCCCAGAACCCCAAAAATTATCGAAAATCACAGCGTAGAACTTTCAATTTCAGGCACCCACCCAGCAAATCCTCATCGTCCACCAGCGAAAGCAAACAGGTGACCTGGGTTTCCGGCATGCGTCGCAGAATCTACAGCGGGATGAAGCAGGAAGAGGATAAGGAGCTCAAATCCAATGGAGATCGTGTATGATTCTATGATTAAAGAAACTATATGAACTAACAATGTCCAAATCTTATCTACCAGAGTTTTCAGTGGCTCAATGTTCGGCTGTATCAAAATCTTGAACAGTCTTGTCTTGTGTGTCTGGCCCCAGCTTTTCCAAAGTGGTTCAATTTGAAGGCCAGTGCAGTCTCATGGACACGATGGTAAGTACCAAAAAAAAGTTTGACCGCGCCCGCAGAAGAGCTCTCGCAGAGGGGCTAAAGTGAGGAGATGGCAGCTGGGCTCAAATCTAACAGAATCCACTTGGCTTTGTCTTCTGAGCGAAGTAATATCTTCTTTCTGCACACTTCCACAAACCAAAACATCCAGTCCAAAATGCCATCACACATATCAGCACATCCCAAAAATACCACAATCACCCCCTATCAGATTATCACCACACTGCCCTCAGATTATCACCATGCACTAACTTCAGATTGTACTTCTTCAAGTTCAATAAATTTCACCTCCCCATCCCCATCCCATTCGCCCCGATTGCCGCCACGTGGCCGTCCATCCTTTCCGCACCCCGGCCCCGGCCGCGCGGCCGCCGTCGACGGCTCCGACGACCTCCAGGCGCAGGTGCAGCGGTGGCAGCGTGGCCTTTCGGGAGATCCAGGCCTCGGGGGGCACAACGCGGGTGGGGTGGTGGGGATGGGGGGGAAAATGCAAAAGGATGATATACCATGATGCTATGTATTATATTGTTTTTATACCATGAAATAGTATATCATAGCATAGCATGGTGAAACATAGTGTAACATAGTGTAACATAGTCCATCATAGTATCATAATATCATAAGATATGTATGATACTACGATACTATGATACTTTAATACTTTAATACTATGACACTATGATACTATAATACTATGATACTATAATACTACGATACTATGATACTACAATAATATGATACTATGATACTATGATACTATAGTACTATGATACTGAATGATACTATGATACTATGTGAGATTCAGAGATACTAGCTTGGAGACATTTTATACTATATATTGTATTACCTATATATAGATATATATTATGGATTTTAAGAGTATGGTACTTTGATATACTATGTATGTCTGAGAGCTTTTGTTGACTTTTGTCCAATAAACATGTTGATTCTTTGGGTTTTGTCCAATTCATATACGCGGACATGTCAAAGAAATAGGGGAGCCCAAGCAGCCATGTGCAGGTTCGATCAACATGGATCCAATCCTATTGTTCGGGGAGAGATTGTTTGCACATCTGGTGATGCTCCTCTGAAAGCATGTCCAAACTCAATAGGTCAAAAGGTAGATCTGTATGTACAATAGCATGTCATCAAGCCACAATTTCAACCTTGGATGAGATTCGACCAACAGAATTGTTGGACTCTGACTCTACTAGTTGAAAGGTGTGTTCTTGATGCAAGCCAATTTGGTTCATCCACCAGTTCCCAACCTGAGTGGTCCAAGTCATTCACGTTCTGAAATGTCAACTCGTATAGATTCATTGTATCACGCTCATCCAACAAGTTGATGTCCAGATTGATAGTCACAGATCATGGGTGCCTTGGATTCTTTGAGAAGCACCTATTGTCTCTTTGCTGGAGTTAAACACAATCTTGATCCGTCTTGTTCTTTTAAGTGCAACGTGTTTGGAGCTTTGAGTAGGATATGTTCCACCAACCAATTCACGAGGCAGCTCACCCATCTGTTGCAATTATACCTCCATGTGAGATCAGATTCCGTTGCTACCCAGTTCGCCTACAAGATCAAACCACAAAATACTACCTTCTCACTTCTCCAGTTCACCCATCAACACCCAAAAACAAAGACTTAATAGTAACCCCTGCCCCATACCCAAAACATCCCAAAACATTTATCAACTCCCAAGTAAATCATTGATTACAGTAGTTCCCAGTCTAAAAACAAGTGGTTGTCCAAGTCTCTTGTTGTTTTTGTTCCCTATCTCCCAGCCTCAAAAACACTGTCAAAACGCACCAAGACACCGCCGTCATCTCCACATCTTCGCCCACGCTGAGGCCATCCGCAGGGTAGTCCACCTCCATAGCCTGTGGCAGCTTGAGAAACCTTCCAGTGATGTCTGTTGCTTTACAAACCCCGTGAATTTAAATATAGGTACCCTCTGGTAATTCAACAGTTCGACCCTGAGAATCAGCATTTTTGGGTGGAAACTAGTCTTCCAACCCCTATCTCCCAGGGTCTATGTTAATATACTGGGATTATATCATGGTATATCATGGTATATCATGGTATATCATGGTATATCTACCATAAACCATTGGATGCACCAAGTCATGTGGGTCAACTTAGCTATCGCTTGGGGGCCTCACCTTGTACCGAAAACCCTACATTTGGCTGACAGGTGGAGATGTGTTGAGGGTAAATGTGGAATAAATGCGGAGGTAAGAACTTCAAGTATCTCATACATCCATGCATTGTATGGAGCACATTGGAAAGCCAGAAATCAGGAGAAACAAAAAAACAGTTGAACGAATCATATGCTTACGGTTTTTTTGGGAGTTGAATCAAAGTTTAACCCATCGGGAAAAGGGAATACTTTTCATTTGAGAGTCTGCCCCTTCAGTGATTTCACTCGCTCTATGTAGTAGACAGATGTAGACAGTATTTGTATTAGAAACCTACATTTTAGACAAAGTAAATGTTGGTGAATTTACCATACATATACAAATGCATGGAGAATGTGCAAGAGCCAGAAATCAGCCAGACATGACCATCGGGTTTCTGCTCTAGGCTCGTTAAAAGCTGGGATCCTGATTGATACAAGCGTGTTTCTTCTATAGGATCTGTCAGATTGATAAGCCATGACATGCCAACATTCCATAATTCGGACTTGATCAAACCCTGACCTGACCAGAACTTTCTGATTGTGGGACTGAGATCAACTCGAGTCAAGAAGCGTCGCTGAAAACCCGCTTCAGTCAGTTTTATGGCATAAAGGATCCTGTGAGTCTCATTCCGTTCAGCCAAAATGCTCAAACGACTGGATAATCGGTGGGAGCTGTATCCAAGTATTCGTGGGTTCTTGCGGATCACTGCTGTGGCAAACTCTGGGCTAAAAAAGGTGTGGAGCATTGACACCTTGTGACTGAAGTTTCGTGAAATGCTGAATCCGAGGATGCGGGGGCAGCTTGCCACCCCTTTGGCAATATCAGTCTTTGAGAGCCCCAAGTCCAAGAACCATTGCACAGTGGGTTGCAAGTTCTGCTCGATGCTGAGCCAAAGGATTGCAGGATGACATGCCACTGCTTTCGCAATTTGACTCTTCGTCAGCCCCAAGTCGCCAAACCAGTTCACAGAGGGTGTCAAGTTCTGCTCGATGCTCAGACCAAGAATTTGAGGAGAAACTGCCACTGCCTTTGCAACTTGACTCCTAGTGAGCCCCAAGTCTAAGAACCATTGCAAGGTGAGTTTCAAGTTCTGTTCAAGGCTGTAACCAAGAATTTGAGGAAAAGCGGCAACTGCCTTTGCAACTTGACTCCTAGTGAGCCCCAAGTCTAAGAGCCATTGCACAGTGGGTTTCAAGTTCTGCTCAATGCTGTAACCAAGAATTCGAGGAAAAGTGGCAACAACCTTTGCAACTTGACTCTTGGTAAGCCCCAAGTCTAAGAACCATTGCAAGGTGAGTTCCAAGTTCTGCTCAATTCTGTAAGTAAGAACTTGAGGAGAACCGGCCACTACCTTGGCCACTTGACTCTTGGTGAGTCCCAAGTCTAGAAACCAACGCACGGTGGGCTGCAGGTTGTTTTCAACACTCAACCCGAGGATCTGCGGAGAATGAGACAGCGCTTTTGCGATTTGATAATCGCTTAGTCCAAGGTTGAGAAGCCAATTGACTCCAGGCCTTACTTGCCTCTCACTTGAAAATTTGAGCAAGTGGGAATTTTCCATCAAAAGTTTGATGCTTGAGCAGGTGAAAGCATGACTCGTCAAAATATCAAACAGCTCATCCTTAGTGCATCGACAAGCTGCAGCTGCTGCTGCAGTGGTAAAGTCTCGGGCCCTAGTCGAAGCAGGCATGAATTCCATCTGGGCCAAGTTTTGAATGCGTTTGGAAACGTGTGGTTGCAAACAGCCGCCAAATTCAGTCAGAATCTGACGCAAAATTGTTTTCACGACCTTTGAAACGGACTTTTGGCTGCCCGCACTCCATTGATCAACGGTAATCCAAAGGATGCGAGGATGTGCTTCTGTTGGGTTTTGCTCCCAATGGCCTATGCGGACTATACATGAACTTGGTGGGGAAAATGACAACAAGGCTGCATTCTTCCTGCGGTCTGTTGAAAGTCGTTCATCCTCACTATGCCGCCAGTATCCATCATATTCCACAAAAAGGGCTGCGTTTCTCTTCAACACTCCATGCAGAGCCAGATCTGGATCCAAAAAATTCCCACCCCACCCTTCCGGTGCTGGAAATCTCCGAAACAGTTCCCCAATCTTCGCCCTTGGCTTCAACGCCGCGGCCAGCTGCGACAACAGCTCCGCTTCCGCCATGCTGTCCACCCGCTCTCGGGGCCACCCCTTCCGCCACCACGTGGGCGGGATGGACGCCATCCATCGCCCCAGTGACATCCCTTTCCACACGAGCCCGTGGGGACGGAAGATTCGCGCACTGCAACTCAACATTGGCCAGGAGTAGCTCAACTTGCTGCAGATTTCATCTGGCCTTTGAACCTTACAGCTTCAAATTCGTTCGATGTCGATGCTTCACCAAATGCAGTGATGTTCAAGTATGAATCTAGCGGTTGGAAGCACTGCATTCATTCTGACCCCAAACTATGCTGGGACAACATGGGACAACCAGGTCAGTCGTCCTTGGATGGCAGGGTTCATACATGCGTTTTGGGGGAGTATAGTACGTTCTTGTGGTCTCAAAAGACAAAACCAAACAGATCTAAAATGATTTGGCATAGAGTTTCAACTCTCAATCCTACAAGTATCGCATGAGACTTCCAAGTTCCATTGTTATTCAATCATGACATGACACAAATTGTGACCCTTTTCACACTTCCGCCCTGGAATCCCACCGCCTCCGTCCCAATGGTCCGCCCCAGTTCCAGCATGCGCCGCGTGCGCCGCACACAGCTCAAAGGCAGTTGCCATAACACGCCCTGCGGTAGCAGTGGCCCCGGGGAGCTTATGGCGATTCTTAAGAGGGGATCATCCCGGCATTAGCACTTTGGATTGACTCGGAATTGGAATGCACGAAATTCAACCAGGTATTTCTGTTTGTGGGCATGATTTTCTCCGTAAAAATTGGTGAGTTTCTTGTTGCCAGGGTAGGTTATCGCCGGATATTGGACAATAGTTTGCCATTAACGCCACAGTCTCTGAAAAGGCGATTTAGTCTATCCGGGTGAAGAATCGTACTCCACTCTCGTACGTTTTCCATCGTCTACCCTTAGGTGCAAGATGTTTGATGAACGCAATGTCCCGGATACTATGAACATCCATGAACTATAGTTACTATAGTAGTCTGATAAAACATGAATGAAAATGAGATATATCTATCATATACCCAATAATAAACCATCCTCAATTTGAGGTTTATGATTGGACTGCCTACCCTTCTGTTGGAAGGAGAACACATGACCCTCAACTGGATGGTTACTGGGATGGCTCATGACAATATATGCCATGGTTTCTCATCATTCCCCATGAAACTGGAAAAAATGGAGGCTATACGACATGTTTGGACACCAAAACATTTAAAGATGATGCTGGGTCTACCACATTACGCAGCATTTGGTCATTTTACCCACATTGGTATTTTAGTCTTCATTTTCACCGTTTGGTGGGCCCGTTGAGTAGTGCTATACATCTACCAAAAACCCAACAGTCATATGAGTTCTGAACCAACCTAGACGTAGCTATCATCAACATCAATAACTATCAATACCCCAAAACTTTGCTGCAAAAATCCACATCAATTGATTGATAAAACATGATTTGAAAGAAAAACCAACATGTTGATACTTAAATCCGTATTGTTGATGCTTGTAAAGTTATATCCCTATAAAATCCCATAGTATTTGCTAACTAGCTAACCATCAATTCCATTCTTGGGCCATTCTTCGAATCAGCAACTGGGACACTACCCGGCCCCGTCGCCTGCAGTGTGGCCTCATCGCCCCGAGCCAGGCTGTAGGTGTCTCCCTGCCAATCCACCTGCCAGGATCTGCGGGAAACGCGCGGAGTTACAAACGAAGTTGTCGATTTTGACCACTAAACATGCCTTTTTTTGCAAGAAAACAATGACATGCATTATCATAATGAGTTTACCACAAACATATACTGATGCATTTTTTCACCAAAAAGAAATCGAGAAATTACTGAGAATAGTGAGGACATTGTGAAAAATACAAGAGAAATGAAGCAACACAACTGGTGATTTTACCGAGACCATTGAAGCAGAAGTGGGTGATTTACCTAACAAACCTGGAGAGCTTCCCAACAACAGTTGGGACTTAAGCACCAATACGTGTTGGATGTTCAATGTTCACCAACAAAAAATCGAGACTGTAGATGTCGATCAGAACCTAGACCAAAGTAACAGACTAGATCAAAATAGGATGGCCATGTATCAGATTTGCCGTGAATTTGGCCACTGCTGTTCCGAATCAATATACCACGGAGCCTGCTTGTAGAGGACTGGCACTCAAAACTTCAGAACTGATCGTCCCATTGATATTCAACATTGGAACTGAGATCCAAAAGCTCTAACCATTTCGAGGAAAATAATCTGCACATGGACATGAATCAAACATTTCCTATTGCCATCATTGTTAACTGAGTGTCAATGGAATATTTAGCAGTGGTCAAGCTCCATGGTTTTGACACTCAGAAACCAATTTTTGTTGCTTTGTTGATTCACCTACACAAACTGCCTATTTGGGTGTAATTTTGGTCATTAAGGCCCTATCTATCCTCATTTGCACCACCCCTTGCAACAAGTTACTTACTTCCTATTTATATTCCCCGGTGGCACAAAAAACACAAATGAAGTCACTACCAAAGTAACCCGTCCATCACTTCAAAAACAAAAACCCTCATCTCCAATTCATGGGTAGAATCATAGTGCCATTTAAATGTACCATCACATATGATCATATGGATATGGCTCAAATTTATTAACCCTATAATTGGTTGGCTTATGTTAATTTACCACTTAAAATAACCATTTTTGGTACCATAATTTTGACCCATAGCCATATGGAGGTCTAGTCAAGTTTCGTCCCTTCAACCCCTCCACTTCCACCGTTTCCGACCTCGAAGATTCGCTGCCAGCTGTCGATCTTCCGCTGCTTCCAGGTCTCAGGCCTCGAAGAGATCAGGGTTCCGATGCGTTTCGGGGACCTTGAGGTGGTGCCCCATAAAAAATCGCCCAATGTTTATGGAATCTATATGAAATCTATGGAATTTAATGGAATTTAGATAGGTTTTATTGGAATAGAAAATGGATATAATCTATTTGGAACTTACAAATGTCTTGTATTATAAGTGTTATAGGTGTTTATTAATAATAGTATGTAAGCATCAACAATAGGGACTCAAGTCTCAAAATGGGATGGAACCAGTCAATTTACAGGGATTTTTGCAGCAAGGCTAAGGGAATTGACAGTTGTTTTTGATGATAGCTGAGTTAGTATATGACTCCAAGAACTGTATCAAACTAGATCATAGGGGTTTTAAACCAACTTGCAACTGCGTGGCACCACCTTGTACATTTTACGGGAGAAAATGACGCTCTGAACCATTGGAATTGGGGGAACATGATTTGGACATGACATGACATGACCATATTTTGCGGTGATGTAAAGAAGCAATGGCAATCGGTTCTTAAGGCGCTATTGATCACTGATGGTTCATTGATGGATATAATAGCTAAACACTTAAACAAAGTACTGCTATCGGCCGCTATCATTTAGTAGAATTCTACCAGGTTCTATCTTTTTTGGTGGTTGCTACAAGGGCCAAATCAGAACACTTTATGGGTCCGTGGCTTGGGATAGTTAGGATATCACAACGGGTCCATGTTGCCGGAAAATCATGGAAAATCGTAGCTCCAAAATGGACACCTAAAATGGTCAGAAACTCAAAAAAAACAAATCCCAGGTTTGAAGTTGAACATGATGAGCATGTCTTTGTCCGAAGTCAGAAGTCAGCGGGGTTTGACAAAACCAGCGATAGCTGGGTTGATACAAAGAGAAACTTTGCAGAAAAGACTGGGTCCATTAATTATATCAACTAGTGATTTACTAATCCCATCCACAAACATTGTTGAAATGCTTCTATCACTGGGCCCCCAGAATGAATACTTTCTGGTGCTTCATGGTAATTCAACATGATTGAACAAATTGAACATCCCCCATTTATAGATGATGCTCCCAGCCACAAACTGCAGGCTTTTCCATGTTTTTTTTTCCATTGCTATGTTTAGATTATCGGAAGGTACATTCAATACTAAACCCAGGGCCCAGGGTTTCGTTTGCGGCAATTCCAAGGTCCCAGACGCGCTGGTCTTGAGCGCATCCAACTCTTCATCTGCGGCAGAGAGATCACTGTGAGGTTCGTTAGGTCCAGGTGGGCCCTGGGATTTGTTGACTGGTTAGCAACTGGCCTATAGCTGACTAAACAAAAGAGTATTAGTGGCTTATAACTGGCTAAATCACAGATATTGATGGATAGTAATGATTTATGGATAATAGTGAAAACTATTGAATATAATATCATTGATATGTGACCCTTTGATATCTAAGTGACCCCTTCCAGCATCTTCTAAGTGGCCTCGTTTTCATTTTGATATAGGGGGTAGCTAAGTGACCTCTTTAGGACCCTCGCTTTGAAGAAGCTGGATAATGGATATTCATGGACAATAATGCATATTAGTGGATTATCACCCAGTTACAAACTCCGTGGCCCATTGAAGTAGAGATGTGAAAGGTCACCTTGCGAACTTTGAAGGGTGGTTGAGCCGCCGATCAGAGGCATATTTTGTAGAAAGTCAGTTGGGGGATTATAATTAATAGTTCACAAACCCGAATCAAGGCCATTTTGCAATAGTTATAGTACCCCTACTAACCATTGTTCCAGCGAGGTGGCAATGAGGTCGATATAAGTTGTCCAGACTCAATTTCAATAGTAGGGACAGAAGTTGGAAGGTAAAACATATTTCAGAACACACAATCAAGTTGTATGTTGTTTCGCATCAAAATGGCGAGTAGACGCTCCCAACCAGTTCCTGAAGTGGGTCCCAGGTCACTCAACTGGCACATCTATACCAAAGAATCAAAGAAAGCCATGAGATGTCAGAGTTTCACACGGAAATATCTACACGATTCCATTACTGTAACTACATAGTCTAAAATCAACTCGATGTATGATACCTGAATCGACTTATCATCAACAGTATGAATACTGTGTGGGCCTGAGTCATTCAACCCCATGACCTTTCTTAGTCTCCCATAGATCAACAGATGGCATAGATTGATGTTTGCATGTTCGATGATCTTCACCTGCAGGATTCAAATTTTGGGGTTCTTTCAGTCTTGAATACATGCACAGCATTAGGGTGCAATGGTTACCCTCTTGTAAACTAACATAACTATGGAAAATGACCATTTTTAATGGGAAAATCTACTATAAATGGCCATTTTCAATAGCTATGTTAGTTTACCAGAAGGTAAATTATATACGACAGCCACCAAATATGTGGCTGCAATTTGTGACTGTAGCCATGCGTGCCCTGCCTTCTGCTTCCGAAATGGCCAATGGGAAATCCTCAGGCTGAGAAGTGGTGCAAAATGATACGAACCCACCATTTTTTTGCTGACTGATCTTCCTGCTTTTGATCATGATGAGTCTTACAAATCTTGCGTATTTGTACCGGTTTATTTCTGCATCTAATTATACTATATACCCGCTCATTGACGAACATAGCTATGGAACATCACCATTTTTTGGAAGGCAAATCAACTGTAAATGGGACCATTTTCAATAACCCCCATTCAGTCTGATACATAGATTTGCTTCAGAGACACCCAAACAAATAAGACATGTTCACTACATATTCTCCCATTTCCGGATTGGGGAAAATAAACCATAACCTTAACGCATTTCACAACTGAATTTCCCTTGGGGGAAACTTGAACAATAGCCGTAGAAATATCATAGTGTTGGTCTGAACTATCCCATCATATCCTCAATATATCCCCATTGATCCCCATTGTATTGTATCCCAATAAGACGGTTTTACAAATATCAACCGACCATTTCGTTACATACCCCAGATTTGATGATTAGAATCAATGGGGGACTCAACCAGCCCCCCCAAAGGTGACCAGGGGCGTTTAAGCCCCAATGGTGGATGGTTTATAAGCCTTGATTTGGTTGTTTCACATAGGAGTAGCTATGGAAAATGGCTGGTTTACAGATGATTTACCTATTGAAGATGGAGATGTTCCATAGCTATGTTAAATTTCAAATGGTATATGATTCTGTATTATATGGCAAAAGAATACAAGAAGATACAAGAAGTAACAAAAATTCACCTATATACCAGTTTGATTGCCTAGTTTCACCCAAATCTTCCCAGTGAGCTTGGCAACTGTCTTCCCGGCACCAACTGCCAAGCAACATTTAAGACATGATCATAGGCCGGGAACCTGCAGCTTTGGATCATGATCTTTCCAAAGATCACAGAACTCAATGCCCATATGTGCCATGGTCAAAGCATTGGTCTATGCAACATCATCCTAGCAGCACTAGGAATTCCTTGTAATAAATATAGAAATCCCTATTGATGCTGGATTGACCGTCCCCCAATAACTTCGGGTATACAATCCAACTTTTCACCTCACCACATCATATAAAACCTATAGAGGAATCCTCCCAAGTTTCTCATTGAAAAAGGCAAGTTCAAAGCTGCTCCAGACCCCTGATCCCTGATTCCGAGAAACTGACTCCCCAGCACATCCTCTCTCCGCACCTCTGCCTGCACGGAACGCCATTCATTAGTCATTATAAGGAGGTATCTAGACCCTTCAAATAGACCCCACAAAATTCTAAAAACATGTTGACATTCCCAAGTAAACCAAATTTTTGTATTGGTATTTGGAAGGTCTAGGTATACTGTACTCAAACCAGGAAGCAGTTCGTCGCCCTCAAACAACAAAAAAAATAATCTATCCCAAGCCTCAAACAAGACACGTTGTTCAAGGATCTTTTGAAACTTTGCTTTAAAAAATCAAGTGGTTTTAAAGGTTTCAAGCTTGGGATGGTGTTTCTTTAAAGTTACCTAGGGGAAACCAAGAGTTCGATGTGGGAAAAACGCCATTGGTAGATCATTTTCCTAAGGTTTCATCATGGGTTTTCCACATCGTTTTGTCAGTTTACCCTAGGGTAACCAACAACGAATCTGCCAACGTTTGTCTCTCAACACTGCCGCCTCCACCAGGATGTTGCGTTGCCCACACCGGTACGCAGCAGGCACGTACCTGGGGGGGATCCGGGCAATGTGTTTTTTCTGCTTGGATCTCCTAAGATATGGAATATATGGTATAACATATATCATCAACCTATATTGATATATCATATCTAAGAAAGTGTAAAAAATGTATATAATTAGAGTTGATTAGAGTTTAATCACTCAAAATTGGAAAGGCACCCAGACTCAGAAAATGGGGACACTCACACAACAACAAGTTAACAAGCTGGAAATAGTCACTTGACCAATCCCAGGGCCCATCTAAGCAGAAACCGTTGTCTATTGAAAGACTTGACTAAATGGAGGTTTCCTAAAATGGGGACCCCGACATCATCCATGGTATTTTCGGATTTTCCATAAAATAAGCCATCCATCCATTGGGGATCCTTTAGGGTCCAACTCCCCCAAAATCTCCGCTGCCCCCAAAATCTCCGCTGCCACTGCACTTTCCCTTGGGTCCAAGGGTCGGAGGTTGCAGCCAGACCCAGACGGGTTTGGATGTTCCATCTCCTCCTCGCTCGATCCACGACTCCTGAACCTCCTTGGGGCACGGCCCCACACGCTTCCTGGGGAGATGATGGGTCTGCGGATGGAAATTGTGGGAAGTCCGATGGAAATCCCAAGGGATTTCCATGATGGCCCGATTCTTTATAGATTTGGATGGGTTTTCCAGAAAGGTATGTTTTCCTGAAAGTCATGAAAATAAGCAAGCCAAAGTAAACTCAACTAATTATACTCAACCAAAGTTTCCTCAAAGAATCCTCCACTTCGTTTGTTTACTGTGGGTGGACAGTTGCATGGCATGGCCGCCCAGCTACTCCAACTCCGTCACCATGAACTCGTAAGCCTCCTGTCAGATGGACCAGGGAGGAAGCTACTTCAATGGCATGTCACCAAGAACATATCCCACCAAAAATTGGCATTTCAAGTAATGGTGTTAGAACAACACATGGTCTTCAAATGTCTTCAAGATAGTATCTCATTCAGACAAATAGCCAAGAAATACATGTGGGTGAACCAACCAAGAAGAACTCGACCAAAGAACATTGAAGATGGGACCAACAATAAATGCTGGCTGCTGGCTTCAAGCAACATTTCAGGATGAGAAACTGACACCTATGGGTTTGTCTAAAAATAGGGTACCTCCAAATCCATATCAAAGTGCCATTTTAATCCATCTTATGGGTATACCTCATTTTCCGACAGACTAACCATCCACCTCGGGGACGATTGTTTATCCGATGCAAGCACTATCGAATCCCACCAAGACATGATGTGAACATCCCCTCAGAATGAGGGAAATATATGGACTGATACCGGGACCATCCGGGACCCACATAAAACCGGGGAATTACCAGCGATCTCCAGGTTTTTTGTTTGTTGGTATCCCACCCCAAGATTCTTGTTGGTTGAAGTACATCCTCATATCCTCCATGAACAAGACTTCACCAATCACACATCACCATGCTGCACATCACCTTTAAATTTTGGCCTCCTCTTCATCCCCCCAGGTTTTCGCATCCGTCCGGATTGCAGAAGTCGTCGTTCTCCAAATGCTTCGGCGACGCCCGATAGGCGCCCATCGTCAGCGCCGCGGCGTGCGCAGCAGTGGCTTGCAAGGTCCAAACGGGAACCATGCCGGCCATGGCGGCAACGGCGGGTGAAATTTGGTTGAGATTGGATTATAAAGAATGTTAAAGAACCAAAAAGAAAAATAAATGGATAGACATATATAAATTGTAGTGAATATAAGTCAGAAAATGCGGATCTTGGACCAACAATGATAGAAATCATATGGCATGATAGTTACATGGCTTACAACTCGCAATTGATGATGGCATGGACCAGTGAGAAATGAGATGCCATGGATTAATATGGAATACCAATCCCAAAACATCTGACTTACGGGAGCCGTTGTGTTTTTATCTGCTCCACCAGACTCAAAGGGTCGATGCCCGCATAGGATGCTGACACTGTGTGGATCCTCTGTGAGGAAAAAATCTAAAGACTGGAGGTTGCTGGGCCAACCTGCCAAGAAAGTGCCGGTCACTTGGGTTTCCAAGGCTCCTGGGTAGGGAACTATACTACTTGAATGATCTTGAATGCACCAACTGCCATCGATAGAGGACGGAGTAGGGAATATCGCGAAGGATTCTTGGTGTGCAAAGGTACCTGAGCCTTAAGGCTCATGCCCGATCTTGCAGGAAGGGCGCCCAAATCTTTGACATGACCGGGGAGAGGTACAGGGGTGAGGGCAAAACCGTGGTGCACAGAAAAACCAGTGGAACCGATGCAGTCAATGATCTGAATCCCATGATGAATCGAGGGAATTCCGCGCAGCCCATCAAGGACTACTCCGGGTTGATCAAGCGTCACTTCAATGACAATAGCGATAGGCAAGCTTCTGCGATTCTGGGCAGGAAAAAAACACTGCTGGAACAGAAACGGCCCCACTAGTCAAACCTTGTCTTCAAAAACACTCAACTGTGGCCAAACCCTTTTTGATGACTGGGATTTCTCTTGATGCATCCTGAAACCATCCTGATTCGTTCTTCAGGGTATCTGGCGTTTGGCCTCTTGCAAAGACATAAGATGATTCTACTCATCCCCAGCTCCTCAGGTCCCAAGAAGATATCAATGCCCAGGGGTGGCCTTTGCGAAACAATTTCTTCATGGCACACAGGTGTGGTCTCCCCCCCGGCGGGTGCCTCTTCGTAATCCCATTCACCATCACCCTCCGCCCACTCCTCATCCTTCACGTTGTGGCGGGATGGGGTAGGCGTAAGAACTCAGGAAGGCACAGATGAATTGAAAACAAATTGGAACAATTGGAACAGTTTGGATCATCAATGTGGAGCAGGTGCCTTTGGATCTCTCTGACATTTAATACATGGATTGTACAGATAGATGATATCATCTTTCCCACTGATTTGACTTGTTGCAAATTCCAACAAACTGCTTGAGCGTTTCCCTCTGAGTGAGTGATTCTGGGTAACTCATGCAGCTGGAAGATGCGTTGCTTAACAGCCTGAACTTCACGCACATACATGGAATTTGGATGAATTTGGTGATTGGTCCTTAGACAGTTTGAAAAAGGCCCCCAATATATCACCAATTCAAAGGCAAGACCGTTGGAAAGTCTTGTCTACATGCATTGTACCTGTATACGTTCAATTGCTAAGATCTCCAAACCTGCAGAGTTTGTTCATGTGTCTAAATTGAAGTCCAGAATGGCCTCAAGGGACTATCGACCTTGATACGCTATGTGTCAACAATGGCAAATGGTTGAACTTGTTCAATTTCTCAGACCTTAGTATCAACCCAAGAAATATCTAACAAAATATAACCCATCAAAGTTTTGCTGTTCCTTCCTACTAAACATCGCGGTGGCTTCCCCTGAAGCCATGTCCCCGCCCATGCTACGTCCTCGTCAGCTCCTAGAGGCGAGTCTGATCGAGTTTATGAAGGCACATTTGGGATTGTTCGTACAATCCATTTGCTGAAATTGCGGAGAATCTATGATCTATGATTCTGAATTATTGTGTTCGCTACATTAAGTTGGAATTAAATCAGATTCGTCAGTGGAAGATTAGTGAGATCTTGTTTGGTTGACTCGGAATCCTTCTGGCCTAACTTGACTCAAACCAAAGTCTTGGGCCATTCAAAGCGGACTTTCATCAATTTTCACGCTCTGGTTTTAAGTCACTTATATAGAAAATATATACAATGTGACAATGTTACAATACCCCTGTAAGGTTCACTGAACATAACAATAGTCAGACATGTTCGCTTTGATGTGCCAGAGTGTTGGAAAATTCATTGAAGAAGCAACCACATCTGATGGAAGCAACCTTGCATGGACCGGCATGGTACCGAACCCTGGGACAATGCCCATCCCAACTGGGCAAAGGAAGTCTGATATCCTTTTCCCCAACAGCGTTCGTCTCAGCCCAAATAAGGGTTCGGGTTTGGTACGGCTTCTGGTGTGGCTTCCAAGAATGGTTCCGGAGGTTGCAGAGGTTCCAGTGCGGTTCCGTAGGTTCCGAAGTGGATTCCGGAAGGCTGGAGGTTCCAGCGTGCTTCCAAGATGGTTCTGACGGTTGCAGTGTGGTGGTTTCGGAGGTTTTGGTCCGGTGCTGCGGTGCTTCCGTTGTTCCAGGCGGTTGGGGAGATTTGGGTGCAGCGCGTATGGTTGGGTTGACACTTTACTATAGCACCTTTGCTGTTGGGGATACCACCTGGGTTCATTCGAAAACATGGGGCAGCGGTTCCGGGAACGGCAAAAAACAGATGCCACCCTGCCACCCTGTGGTCACACAGCTACTTGGCTGCGTCAGACCCTCTTGACAGCGGCTTGTAAAAAGCGTCGCTCAAAAACATCATCGGTCAATGCTCAATGCATCTCAATGGTGAAGTAATTTCCTCATAGCTATGTTAAAGGATCTGAAGATGTGTTAATGATTTCCCTTGCCTACTCTTGTGAGAAGAACGTCTCTAGAAACGATGCCTTTTTGTTCAAGATTGTTTGCAGTGCTGAATCCCAAGAAACGATGCCAATTAATCAGTGTTTGCAGGCTGCGCATAATGACCCCAAATGTTTGCAACCAGCAGATTGTAGGCTTCAGGTTCTGCTCAATGCTATACTCAAGAAGTGGAGGGAAATTTGCTTTCTTTCCCATCCCCCCAGCAATGCAGCCACAAGGCGACATGTGACATGCGATTCCTTCCTTTTTACCCACTTTTGGAAAGCTTCTTCAGTAAGGGACATGGCAGAGGTCAACTTGTCAATTCTGTTCTCTTCCGCAAGAATCTTCAGCCTAGTTGTGAGTCGAGTGTAGCTGTAACCCAGAAGCTGGGGCCATTTTGCTACCATCTCTGCGGCACGCTTGTGTGAATAAAATTCTTTCAGGACAAGCATTTTTCGAATCAAGTTCTTCTCAATGCTGTACCAAAGGATTGGAGGATGTGAAGCAACCATCTGTGCAACTTGCCTTTTCGTCAGCCCCAAGTCCGAAAACCACTCCACAGTGGGTTGCAAGTTCTGCTCGATGCTCAGACCAAGAATTTGAGGATGACTGGCCACTGCTTTGACAACTTGACTCTTTGTCAGCCCCAAGTCCGAAAACCACTCCACAGTGGGTTGCAAGTTCTGCTCGATGCTCAGACCAAGCATTCTAGGATAGCTGGCCACTGCCTTTGCAACTTGACTCTTTGTCAGCCCTAAATTCAAAAACCACTCCACAGTGGGTTGCAAGTTCTGCTTGATGCTGAGCCAAAGGATTGAAGGATGACTGGCCACTGCTTTGACAACTTGACTCTTTGTCAGCCCTAAATCCAAAAACCACTCCACAGTGGGTTGCAAGTTCTGCTCGATGCTCAGAGCAAGAATTTGAGGACAGCTGGCCACTGCCTTTGCAACTTGACTCTTTGTCAGCCCCAAGTCCGAAAACCACTCCACAGTGGGTTGCAAGTTCTGCTCGATGCTGAGCCAAAGAATTTGAGGATGACTGGCCACTGCTTTGACAACTTGACTCTTTGTCAGCCCCAAGTCCGAAAACCACTCCACAGTCGGTTGCAAGTTCTGCTCGATGCTATACCCAAGCATTCTAGGATGACTGGCCACTGCCTTTGCAACTTGACTCTTTGTCAGCCCTAAATTCAAAAACCACTCCACAGTGGGTTGCAAGTTCTGCTCGATGCTCAGACCAAGAATTTGAGGATAGCTGGCCACTGCCTTTGCAACTTGACTCTTTGTCAGCCCCAAGTCCGAAAACCACTCCACAGTGGGTTGCAAGTTCTGCTCGATGCTATACCCAAGCATTCTAGGATGCCTGGCCACTGCCTTTGCAACTTGACTCTTTGTCAGCCCTAAATTCAAAAACCACTCCACAGTGGGTTGCAAGTTCTGCTCGATGCTCAGACCAAGCATTCTAGGATAGCTGGCCACTGCCTTCGCAATTTCACTCTTCGCCAGCCCCAAGTCTACCAACCACTGTACTTTTGGCTGCAACGTCCTCTCTATTGATATTCCACAAGGCAACACTGCCATCAAGGCGGACTTTTGGAATTCAAATCCTTCAGCCACCAGGAAATTTGCAATTTCATGGCTGGTGTTGCCCATGCCCACCACCACTGCTGAATGTGCAAACTGCAGCGCCTTGGATGAGAGTTTGATGCAATCTCTTGTTGTCTCAAGGCCAAGTCGGGTTTCCAAGCTCTGAAGCAGAAACCCGTGAAGTCCAGAACCCTTGATTTGCACCAAGAGATCCATCAAAACCTGGGAGAGTGCCTTCGTATCCCCTCTGCGCCAAGTGTTAATTTTAAGCCAAAGAGCATTTCCTTCTAACGGCTTGCTAGCTGTGTGACTGATGCGCATCACATAGGACCCTGTAGGAGCATACTGCAACAATGCCATGTTCTTCATCCCATCTCTCTCCATTCCTTCCTTTTCCTCATGCCGCCAATATCCGTCATATTCAACAAACAAAGCAGCATCTTCATCTTTCAGGACTCCACACAAACTCAGATCTGGTTCCAGGTAGTTACCACCCCACCCCTCTGGGGCTGGGAAGTTGCGGAACATCTCTTCGATGGGTGCATCTTCAGGCATCAGCAAGGCAGCTAGTTGCGTCAACAACTCCGTCTCTGCCACGCTGTTCATCTGCTGCCGCGGCCATCCTTCAGGCATTCCAACAACATCTCGATTCAACCAAAAACAAACGCTGTAGGTGTGTCTCAAAATGTCAAAGGCAGGGGTTGGTTTCACAAAGGGTAAGAAGAATCAAATGGATTCAAATGGATTATTCCTGTTTGATCTCTGGCCTGAGTCACGGTGCTTCTTTCATTTGGCGGTGTCCCTTTTCTGGGCGATATACCCGGGATCTTTCTGGCCAATCAGATTCACGAAATGTTATCCCACCTACAACAAGGATTCTTTGGTCCAAAGCGATTTCCCATAACAAGCACGATGTGGACATACTATGACATACTTATATGACCTTATGTTCATCATATTTTGCTAAGAATCTAAACCATCACATGCTGGTTCCACATGGAAAACAGGATCCCAGACCCGTCCTTTTCGCCACCACTCCGGCGCCACGTACGCCACCGGTGCCAACGCAAACAGCAGCCACGCTGCCACCGCACTTCGCTGCCGCCGACGGTGGGTGGCCATGCGTAGCTGTGATCAAAACGCATCGCGAGGGGAAAGGACCTCTGAGCCATGGGGAAAAAGAAGAGGTGGAAGTTGGTATTTGTCTTACTATGCAAAGAGCAATAGATGCGCATGGAATCGAGATGAATCGAGAATCAATCAATTTTCGGGTCAAAAAAATGTCAAAAACATAATACATTGGACCCGCAACATGGTTGGTTTATGTTTCATATCATAGTGACCAGTTTTCATGGGTCAATTGTGGTAAATTGGCAAAGGATGCGTGCCCAAGAATTCTGATTTGTTCTTAATCTGACATAATGACGTACGTCGTTCTGCCTGTGAAAGGGATGGTGCAACACTGATTGCAACTCTCCTTCAGTTGATTCGCTTACCAGATCGAAATCACGTGCATGCTTCCACCCCTCTGATAGAAACAAGCGAAACGCATCCACTATATGTGACCAACTATCCTATAGATCTCAACACGAGAAAAAACAAGAATCGAACTTGAAAAACAAACTCAAGAAGTGATCAAATCCTCGATTCCAAAACCTCAACAAAGCAGGACTTGGAAAAAAAAAACAAATTCTCTACTTGGAGGACCATCCCATTATAATAAAAATGGTTGCCACCTGGGGCTATAACCCAGGAATCGGAGACTTCCCTTCACAGCTGCCACAGCTCCTGCTGGCACGATCGCCGTGCTCGTTTCGCCTGCGGTGGCATGGTCTGTGATAGATCAAACAATTAAAGCACAAATTACCCAAATATGTTGCTGAATTTAAGTATGTGGATAATTTCAGAATATATGATCAATCAATTAATCATTTAATCAACTATGTGTCCAAAAATATGATAATATGATTATATAATTGTCTGATGGATCGGTTGTTTGATGGTTAATTTCACAATGATTTATCAATTGTTGATAATCTATAGTGTCAAATCAAACAATTGTTAAGCATCCAGTTCAGTGAGACAACGCATATTAGAGCAGTGTCAAACTCCATGGCAGAACCACTTGTGCGGTCTCATTTCGCAAAGGTCATGTCAAACTGGGCTAGTGGTATGCATGGATCTATGGGCGAGGAATTATTCCCACTACCTAGACCCTCCAAGTAACCTTAAAAATGTTTGTTTACCATAATGTCAATATATATATATATGTTAACCATATATATATATATGTTAACCAATGTTAACCATGTTTGGCTCGTATTTGGATGGTGTAGGTATTCCTACGTGAAAACTCCGGAAGACTATGACCATCCCAGCAAGTAGTTCTTCACCATCGCTTGGGTTACACCACAATTGCACGTGGCTATGAACCACGGCCCCTAACCCCAGCAACAAAAAAAAAACGACATATTTTAACAGATAATTTCCAACATCTATCTGGTAAAGATTTGACACTATCTGTCTGGTAAAACATCCAAATGCTCAATCCAAAAAGGGTAAAGATACCGTACATCATTACTTTTCCATCATCGTTTTCGCACCATATTTAGGTATGGGTCAAAATTAAAGACCTGGCGGACCACAGATTCTAGATGATTCTAGTCTATGTTGTATATCAACCATAAAATTATTGAAGTACCTAATTAAGTCTTGACCCATACCCATTTCTCCATTCCTTGCCCAATTTTCCAACCCAGTCCCCAGCCATCATCAGTCGGCACCCACCATGCCTTTGGGTGCTGGGAGGTCGCCGCCAGCCTTGGTTCCAGCGAGATGGGGCAATGGTGACTTGGAAATTGACCAATCCCCGAAGTAAAAGGAGAGTTCAATGTGGAACAACCACTATCAATGGAGGGTAATAGCTGGGAAAATCAACTATAACTGGAGAAATGTTCATTGCTATGTTTGATTACGGAAGGGTAACAAAATCTGGTTTCTGCGAAGTATTTTTGCATCTTTGTTTACTTTCATAAAAACCATGATAAGTTTGGGACTGTTTGGGAAGAACATGAGTTAAATCATAGCCAAATAACATCAACAAAACCTATAACCCAGCACAAACCATGTCAGAGACTGACATCTGGTCAGGTGATCCATATGTGCGGCTGTCGAAACTCCTTGTCTGAGGAAAGGACATCACCATAATTTGGAAAGGTCCCATCGCTAACCACAGTCCCGTAACAATTTACATATCATTGCTTTCATTAGTTTGGAGAGGGGCATCGCTAATACTAAACCCAATTAAAGTAGCTATCACATTCATGAAGAAGGCAGCTGCTCCGTGCTTTCACCTCTCCGAGCTGGATGAAATTGCTGTGCAGGTTCAAGTTATTTTGGAAAGAATGGTTTCGCTGAAGACCTTGCTCCATACGGAGTAGGTCAGCGGAGAGAGCCAAGCAATACCGTTTTTCAAGTCTATCTTTCTGACCTGCGAAGCTGAATTTTGCTTGCTTGCTTTCTAGCTGAAGTACCTTCAAGCTCCCGCATACCAGCTTATCTGGAAATTGTTGCAATAGCTTTGCAGGCTGCAAGACAAAGGGAAATGATTTATCCCAAAAATTGTTAGAACATAGCAGTAGCAGTTGCACTTCTCCATCATGAGCTTGACTTGGTGATAAGGGGATTGTCACCTAGTTCCATGTATTGAATTTCATTTGTGGATGAATGATGACTGGCCAAGTGGCTGGATGGATGGATGGCCTTCTGTTAGCCTTTCAGGCTAGTTTCAGACCAGCTTCAGACCAGTTTCAGACCTACTTCAGACTCCAGACCACTTTCAGAGCAGGAGTAGGAGTCGTAGTAGTAGTAGTAGTAGTAGTAGTAGTAGTAATAGTAGTAGTAGTAGTAGTAGTACTAGTAGTAGTAGTAGTAGTAGTAGTACTAGTAGTAGTAGTACTAGTAGTAGTAGTAGTAGTAGTAGTAGTAGCAGCAGTCATAACAGTAGTAGCAGCAGTCATAACAGTAGTAGCAGCAGCAATAGTAGTAGCAGCAGCAGCAGTAGTAGTAGTAGCAGTGACAACAACAATAGTAATAGTAGTAGTAATAGTAGTAGTAGTAGTAGTAGTAATAGCAGCAGCAGCAGCAGCAGTAGTAGTAGCAGCAGCAGCAGTAGTAGCAGTGATAGCAGGAGTAGTAATAGTAGTAGTAGTAGTAGTAGTAGTAGTAGCAGTAGCAGTAGCAGTAGCAGCAGCAGCAGTAGTAGTAGTAGTAGTAGTAGCAGTAGCAGTAGCAGTAGAAATAGCAGTAGCAGTAGCAGTAGGAGTAGGAGTAGGAGTAGGAGTAGGAGTAGTAGTAGTAGTAGTAATAGTAGTAGTAGTAGTAGTAGTAGTAATAGTAGTAGTAGTGGTAATAGTAAATCTGGTTCGTGTGGTCTTTGTAGTATAGGGAATACTAAAAGGGTTGTCGGTTCAGCTTTTGTGGTTCTTTGGTGGTTTCAGACCTGTTTCAGACCAGTTTCAGACCTTTTTCAAACTTGCTTCAAACCTTTGCGCTTTGGGCTCCTCAAGTTCTCCATTGCAATGGTGGTAGTAGTAGTAGTAGTGGTAATAGTAGTACTAATCATAGTAGTCATAGTAGTCATAGTAGTCATAGTAGTTAGTCATAGTAGTAGTAGCAGCAGCAGTAGTAGTAGCAGCAGCAGCAGTAGTAGTAGTAGTAGTAGCAGTGAAAGTAGCAGTAGTAGTAGTAGTCATAGTAGTAGTCGTAGTAGTAGTCATAGTAGTAGTAGTAGTAGTAGTAGCAGCAGCAGTAGTAGTAGCAGCAGCAGTAGTAGTAGCAGCGATAGTAGCAGTAGTAATAGTAGTAGTAGTCGTAGAAGAAGTAGTAGTAGGTAGGTAGTATAGAGCTTGCGTTCGCCCTTGCGCCCTCTTGCGCGGTGCTGGTTTTTTCACATGTCTATTCAAAGATTGATTTTGCTATATTATATGTCGCTCCAATTAAAACGGGAAAGGCGGTGTTTTTGAACGACCCCAAACTGCTTTATCCCACACGTGTGCCCTCCAAATCTCAAACGGGGGTATCGCTATTTGGAAAGGTCCCATCGCTAACCTCAGCTTTCTGCATTTTATGAAAACCAATGTCCAGCGAATACATATCTTCCACAGCGCGAGTTTTGACGGTTGCTCATATGTTTCCATACAGGATCTAGGGCATTTCCACCCAAAAAAATACACTTCAGGTTCCACTTAAAAGATCTATCCACTATACCAACCAGCAACACCCAGCTTGGGATTTTGGAGAAGGTGTGAAGTTTCAAGCCCTCATTTGACAGTTGACGATTCAGTTTGCTTGGTATTAACGTCATTTTGGCGGATCGAATCCAAATCCACTCATCGCTATGTTGCTTGTTGGAATCCCATTTTGACAAAATCCTCGTTCAGTTCACATGTTTCTTCGGTTACAACATGTTTTGAAGCATTATCCAAGTAGATCTATAATTCATAAACACTTCACAACAATTCTATGTATCCAGAAGAATCACACATTCAATCCTTTGAAATTCTACTTCGACGGGCCATGGGATTAGTTATATAACTAGTTAGTAACTCGCTGAGAATCCGCTAGTCAACCAGTACATTTTCCGCCAGTTATTAACGACTCAACTACTCCCAGGGCCCCTCTAATTAAGTATGCTGCATATGCTCATGTTTAAAGTATCATTTTTTTAATCACAATCATTCACAACCCTGAAAAGATCGTCTATTTTGGGATAGTACCCCTACAAACCAGATACAATTTACTTCTCATGGATCCATCCCAGCTTCCCTGATGCCTCCCTGCGTACCCTGTGCCCCCGGACTCTTCGCATGAGCTCCGCGGCCTTCGACGCCGTCATCGACATGGCGCCTGTAACAGAAGCGGAACGTATGGCTCTCGGCAGCCAGGGACATGGCCACAGAACCTGCAAGAATGGATCAAAATGGCCGCTTAACCTCCAAAAAAGGGTGCTTAGTTTGAATTTTTAACCATCGTAATATTCAGAAATGGTGATTTACTAGGGATGTCGAGAAATAAATAGGGTTGAAGATGTGATAAACACACACAGAATTATC
Organism: Symbiodinium sp. clade C Y103; assembly: GCA_003297045.1. Classification (NCBI taxonomy): domain Eukaryota; class Dinophyceae; order Suessiales; family Symbiodiniaceae; genus Cladocopium; species Cladocopium sp. clade C. Next base: position 276,979 of record BGPT01000398.1, read on the forward strand.
AGAATTGCCAACAAGGGTTTTCTCTCCAATTTTTTTCAAGGGGACGTGCCCCAGAAGAATGCCAAATTGACATCAAAAAGACATAAACAAAAATGATCGCAAATGAAATACCCCTCCCCATTTTTCAGCACACCTGCAGTGATGGGTTGATCCTTAGCCCGGCCCTCAGACCCTGGGGCACAGGCCTCGAAAACACCTCCCCGGCTGCGGCGGCAGCCGCGGCGGGAACCTGTGGTGGAAGATTGGATTTTTTCACGAGGAAACTGATGAAATTCCAACAAGAATGGCACCAATAAAGACTGTGATTTTTTACCCTCAAACAATAATATTGTGGTTTGATGTGGTTTGGTTGAATATTAAGAAGATCTGCCCTGTTCAGTGCACCTGCTGACGTCTGGCGCGCTCCAACGCGCTTTGCGCGGCGCGTGAAAGCGCCTTTTCTACATCTACGACTTGAGAGCAGCGCAGGGACAATCATGGTTTGACTGGTCAGGTTTTGACGGCGTCTAGATACAACTTCCCGAGTAAAACTCCAAAGCCATACACTTGGGATCTACAGTATCAAAGCATTCTGTTCGACTCTTTCTAGGTGCAACAGTTTGAGATATGTTCTTGTTTCATACGGTATCTGAACGAAATACCACCACTCTCACCATCTGGTGGAGACCATAATGCAAGACATTTGCAATCATTTGCAGTATACAGAGACCACATGCGTGTCGTCAATCTCATCTGGCTCACCTCCAAGACTCCAAGTGTTTCTCCATTCTTCCAAGATTCTCCAGCATCCCCAGCATCTCCAGCATCTTGTCATCCCATCACCACTTTCATCCCATCCACTTACGTTTCTGCCTGCCGCCATCTTTTTGTCACGAGATCTATTAGCATCCCTCCAAAGTCCTGGAGCCACCCTTGAGGTGCGATCTGACTTCAGCGAGCTGCGGTAGGTGGACCATCCAAAAGGCGAGACGATTGGTTGGAATCCCGGCAGATATGGATCTCCTTAAGTGCTGGATGAACCAACGGAAACATAAGACATCAACAAAACCAGGGTTTTGGTGATTTTCTAGGTGCTGACCCTGTTAGGGATGTAAAGGTTGGTTTGGTTTCACGCCATGAAGTAACTAGTTCGATATATCTAATATATCTACCATAAACATCCATAAACCATAGAATTCACCAAGTTATCTGCACCAACTTAGCTAAGTATTGTGGCACCACCCTATAGAAATCTGAACTTTGAAACACTTCAGTGATACGATGATAAGACCAGGTCCACCTCATGCTATGCACAGGCCCTCATGGAGCCTGTGTTTTTGTTGGTGCCCCTTTCAAGGAAAAGAGGCCTGAAAATATTAAAGAATCAATGACGGACTTGGAAGGTCTCAGTTCTATCACGACTATGGCTGAGTACGGCTGAGTATTCTCATGGTGAAATATGTTGAAATAATTAGACTGAGATGATTTTAGATTCTAAATGGAAAAAATGTAAGGACACCTTTTTGGACGCGCAAACATAGAGGGGTTCCTGGAAATATTCCCTTCATCCAATGTTGGGTGCCAACAAATGCCAGGTGCCAATCTCAGGATAAGCTCTTGGGGGATTGTAGGAATTACTGACACTGATTGAGACATTAATCAATGGATAGACATTTACGAAACATCAGAACAATATGTCATAATTGGTTCACACATTGACTCTATGCTGTTGCGCAAGATCTACCTGCTAAGCTCACAATTGATTCGAGATGATATTCGAATCTCAACTTCAGGTGGTGTTTAACCTCCCAAATATCAATCATGTCACTTCTGTGTCTGTTCATGATGTCGTCGTCAAAAAAACACCCTGAGACCTCCCCGGTCGTCACCGCGACATCCCCAGGCTTGATGTTTTCAACACCAGCCGAAGATTTGCGGATCAAAAAACGGGCCATGATTTTGCCGCGGCCGTCTGGCATGTTCGTATTGAGCGGGGTTCGGATATGTTTGAAAACTGACATCGGAAGACATGAATGGCTAGAAAAAACATGACAAACACAAATGATAGTTTTTTCTGGATTCTTCTGGAACTTTCTTTTCAGAATTGCAACTCTCATGTGATTGGGAAACTCAATTCGTAGCTCCAAAAACCGCTCCCTCCATGAACCCCACTGGATAGGCAAACATGAAGCCAGGCGAACAGCCCGTATTTCTGCAGCTTCGCAGTGGGATATGGAAGAAAGATGCGTATATATTGTGATAGGAGAGTTATCTACCACTACGTTGGTACGAATTAACTTTTCTATCTTTTTGCTATATCTATATCTTACATCCCATGTGTCATCAATTACCATTGAGGGGAAAGGTCAGGACAAAAAAGAGACCACTGAAATCCGTATTTCACTGATTTGACCAGCCAGTCCGGTGTTCCTTCTTTCGGTTTACTGCCGCCCCCACCGAAGTGCCCTGCACCCGCCGTCGCGGCGTCAGGAGAGCTGTTGGACCATGGCCTGAACCAGGCCTTCCTTGTCCAATGCCTCCACCGCCACGCCCATGTCTTTCAGCTCCTGGCGACGTGAAGTGGTGATATGGCTGGATGATTTGCCTATCAATTAGCTGGTTAATAGATGTTGATTTAGTTAGTTGTTGAACTATGGTCCAACTATAGCTTGTGGTTTAACTGTGGTTTATCTAAGAGTATATATGATATGGGATGTTAAGTATTGAATTCTATGGTTTATTGGTGGATGATCTGTGGTTTATTGGTGGATGATCTGTGTTATATCCACAAGAATTGGACGTGAAAATCATCATGCAACTTTGGTTGCAAACAAACGACGAAATCAAATTGGATGTATGGTCAAGTTGGGCTCTACCTGAGCCATGAAAACCTGCGCTCTTTTCCCATCCCATGAACTACTGGTTGGTAAATGAGTATGCGGCTCATGACGCATTAGTTCAGCATCCCAAATACACCATTTAGTATATAATATTATCTCACACTAATTTTGTTTATGGCTCCACTATGGTCAAAAAAACATATATAGCACCTATTTCCTATAGCAGACTGGATATGTGGTAATTCTTTAAGGAAAAGAAGCGGTTAACATCGCCAGAATATTGTTGATAAATACCTGAAAGTGAGTTGACAAGTTAACCCATTATCTATTATGTGTTTATTGCTTCTTATCCAATTCTTATGGATTATGATCTCACTAAAATCAATCTTCCCAGTTCCAGGGATCAGTTATAATATATGTGTTCATACTATCCATATCCATGATATTCCCATCAACATTTTCTCCGTTTAAAATTCCAAACCTGATATGGATAGATCTTTCAGATACGCTCTGGTAAACTAACATAACTATGAAAAATCACAATTTTCATGGGAAAATCCACTATAAATGGCCATTTTCCATAGCTATGTAAGTTTACTGGAGGGTATCTCATCCATCCCTTGATAAAGGCTCCACCTGCGCCAGCGTTTCTTGCGGCACTTGTCTCAGCAATCGGAGCATCATGGCGCTGCGCGAGGCGTCCAGGCCTGGGGAAAATGACGGTTTTCATGGGGAAAATGTGGGTTGAAGCATGTTGAACCAGTTTTTCATAGGGAAAATCTGGTGTCTAAGTCAGTTTCTTTATGGGGAACATGCGGTTTCTAACTCAGTGTTCAAACGAAAAATGCGGGATTAAATCAGTTTTGAATGGAAAACAATGAATGAACATGATGCTTGAACCACAGGAATTATTGACTCTGGTTTGCAAAAACTTGGGGGTGATTGTATTCTGTCATTGTGTTGGCTACATTGTCAACAGGGGGTCATGATCTTTAATCAACGGGGATATTCACAAAGAGATATTGGGAACCTTATATATCAGGATATGGCCCTTCTCACCTCACACCAGGCACAATGCCTCTGGATCCCTGAACTCCTCGAACATGTTTGCCCCTCCCGGTTCCAACCATTCTTGATGTATAGTAGGAAATGTTGGCTAGCATGACAACATATGACCAGCATGTATGTCTGGATCCTTGGGGTTCAAGGTGGGTATGGGTCAAATTATATGGCGCCGAACCATCCATTGCTTTGTTTTCAACTGCAGCCCGTCCCCGACTACCCAGCATTGTCCACCTGCATGTGGACAATTTGCAATTGCCCAGGCGTGGTTCAAAATTAACGTATCCTTTCCCCCTAGTCTTCTTCAACACCTTCCTTTTTTGACACCAAAAAAGGACCGATCCAATGCTAAACCAGGGGGGTTAGGGGAGTATTTAACAGATTTTAATAGGATGGAATTACAGAACTACCTATCACAACAACTGAGGTGTCTGATGGTGTCTGAATCCCGACCCTGCACCCCATCCAAGTTGGCCAGGGGGCGATGCCGCACGTCGAAACTCTCCGGGGGTTTGGTTTCGTCCAGCATTTCCGGCCTGAACACAACGGCATTTCGCACCAGGCTCTGTTGGCATCTCACTAGTTGGTTGATACTTAGATGGGCCATGGGAGTAGTTAAGTATTTAGTAACTAGGTGATTATCCCAATGAACTTTGCCACATATAAACCAGTCATGAACCACTTAACTAATTCCAGGGACCATCTAAATGGGGGTCCCACAATGGATTGTCATAACACCCTCCAGTCAGGTAGCGCAACACCCTGGGTTTTGTGGTCACAGCTCAGGTGCAATCAAAGGTGGGTGGTGTGTAGGTCAAATTGAGGCCTGCAGGAGCTCATCTTTGGGACCATAGAATGGAGGTGTTTAGTATTCGGGGGATGGGACTAGTGCTTGGTGTAGCAAATACCATCCAAGTTGAACGGAAATGTCCAGTCTGAATAAATTGTAGTCATTCACTGACCTAAAAAAAATCGGCTATTTTGCGATAGGATGATAGGGTTATAATTGCTAATTTTCCCAAAAATAATAAACCATCCCCCATTTCACTAAAAAGGTCGCAAAAAAAAAAAAAAACATTCCAAGATGGATGGTTCATTATTGTCTTACCAACATTACTGTATATAGTTTCACGTACATTGACATGGCTTTCTAGGGGGAGCAGCCGCCTTTCGGTAGTCTGATCGCATCTCTGTACCTTTCGGTAGTCTGTACCTTACGGTAAAGTAAAGGTTTCAGTAATTGTGACTAATGTTAACTATCCAATTCAGAAGGTGTGTATATAGTTTTTATCCCCAACATGATCTCAACATTCTTCATCCCCTCCCACCAAAACCCAGCCGCGCCCTGCGTGCGTGGTGATCTTCTCCTTTCGAGGTTTCATCCCTGATGGGCCTGCCGGTATGTTCGGATCACATCTCTCCGGTATAAAACAGCCCTGTTTCCATGCGGATATCCTGTGATATATATATATATAGCTATATATATATATATAGAGATAGCTAGACTTTTAAGAAACCGTAAAAAAAGAACGTCCAATTGCACATTATATCTACTTCAGGATTAAAAAAATAGATCTTGGGGTATGTGTTTTTTTGATACCAAAAAATGGTAAATTGAGGGAGATCGGGTATGTTTTTTGTTTGGCCTGACACCATAATTCTGGCTGAATTCTGCATTTTTCACCAATCTGACATATTGGGTAATTTGGGGTGGCTCCCATGATCTACAATGACATCGGCCAGTGAAGAAGTTGTGCAATAGTTTGTAATCTACTCAGCCCTCTCATTCCCCAGTTGGTTAAACCATATTAAACCATGTTAAACCATGTTAAACCATGTTAAACCATGTTAAACATTGTTAAACCATGTTAAACCATGTTAAACCATGTTAAACCATGTTAAACCATGGTAAACCATGGTAAACATGGTAAACCATGTTAAACCCTGTTAACCCCCATGTAGCCCATGTTGAACGATTTTGGCTTCTTAAAATCACCAGTTCTTTTGGTTGACCTGCCCCAATCATGCCCCGGGTGAGCCTTTCGGGGGAGAATCCACTTGAGGCCTCACCAAGAGAAAGACCACTGCAGTTGAGAAAGTTAGGGGGGGGGGCAAATGTTCGGAAAATGTGGTAGATCAGGTGCTTATTCAGTTTTATGAAAACACTGAAACACTATGCTCTTTGGATGTTTTACTATGTAATGATGTAATGGTTTATTTCACTTATGGTAGCATGATATTCTACTGTTCGAGTTGTCATATCTGTATATATATATATAGCTTATATTGTATAACTGTATAATACTGTGTATCTTAATCATTTATATACAAACATATGTATACAGCAGCACATTCCAAATACGTTTCGAAAAGAGTCTTGGTTTTGCAAATGAGCCATGAACAAAATCACCAAGGGTAGATGGGTGAGTTGGTTTGGGCTTCTGAACCTAAGTGCTTTATTTGGGACTAGGAACTATTCCATAATTAGCGGCATCTATAAACACCTATTTAGCAACCAGCACAATATGGGATTTCATCCGCAAAGATGTGGATTCACGCAGCCCTAGGATATGATCCCTCAATGGTTTTGGTTCAAATGCTTTGGGAGGTCTTGGCCGTGGCTGGGACCTGAGAAGCCAGGAGCTGCAATGATTGAATTGTTTTCTGTTCACCGAGGACCTTAACCCAATTGTGTTGCGTTGCTATGAGTGTGTTTGTCAACATCAAACCTCGATAAGTCTTGAACATCTGTACTGGAATTTGTCTGGCGATTGCCCAATGCAAAATGGAACAACCATTCAAAAACCGTTATAATCGTATAGTATATAATGTATAAAATGGTACACAATAGTATATAATAGTACAGTATATAATAGTATATAATAGTATAACAATAGTACAGTAATTGATTAATAGTGTAATAATTGTATAATAGTATAATAATTGTATAACAGTATGCTATAGTCCCTCTCCCAAGTCCAAACTTTCCACCAAAGTCACAGTCTGCTGTCCGACGCATCCGCACGCAACGACCGCGCCGCACGGGCGCCGGAGCCCTGGGTGAGAGCGGGGACTTCAGTGACTTACCCTGTGGTAAACTAACAGTTTGCCATGGAAAATCACCATGTTTTAATGGGAAAATCAACGATTTCTATGGCCATTTTCAATAGCTATGTTGCCCTGTGGTTATTTAACAGTTCGCCGTGGAATAGATGGCCCATTGATTGATGATAAACATGGTGATGTTCCCATTAAAAGATGGTGCTTTTCCATAGCTATGTTAAATAACCAGAGGGTAACTATCAAACATTGGCATAAGAATGGGGATTGTTATAATCCATGAATCTAAGTACAAGGTGCCCCATACTTAGCTGGTTTACACACCTATTCAGTATAGATATATCTACCATAAAACAGCATAAACCATCATAAACCAAAGAATCACCTAAGTTGGTGCAAATAACTTGATAAAGCTAAGAGGGGTGACAAGAAGGCAATGCCACCTGGAAATAAACTTAGTGAATAAAATTGCTGTATTTGGGATATACCGAGCTAGTTGATGGGATTAGCTGGTGGATTTGGGAGGTGTCCCGATCATTTTCAAACAAAACCCATATTGTTGGCCATTGCACAATGTTTGCAGGTAGCCAAAAACAAGAACATACCATACCTATCAACCAATATAAATATATCAAATATATCCGCATTTTGGACGGCTAAAACCAACGCATCATATCAAGTTGGTTATATATTCCATTGTAATCCTTGCTATTACAGTATCCGTTCATATTACATTATTGGCATTTACTGGTTTATATGGCAATGATTGGTACAGTACCTCCATGTTTAGGCGCCAAGTAACCAGAGACACCACGTCTAGATGCTAATCCCATGTCTAGGGTGGCTAATGCCGTAGTACAAGGTGGTGCCCCCCCAGTTATAAATTGGTTTAGTTTCACCCCATTAACCAGTGCGATGTCTACCCTAAACCATCGAATGCACCGAACGTGAACTTTGCATCAACTTCGGTCAAAAAATGAAGGGTAGCACCTTGATTTTCCGTAGAGATTTCTCCATTCCCATCCATTAACCCACTAAATTCATCTACAAAATCATCCATGTTCCCATCGAAATCAACCCATCTCCAACGACCAAGAAAGGTCCAAGGCACTCCCACGGAACTGCTTCGCACTGAAGGCAACTCCACCTGAAATCACGGGTGGGTAAGCAAGAATGATGGCTACAGAAGCTGCAAAAAATTGTGATAAATCCTATTTAAACTTATCTAAACTCAAGAGTGGTGCACTGGAGGCACCTTCAGAACAGGGTACGTAGGGTACGGTACGATGGTACGCTGCTGTGTACGCTATGATGGTACGAATGGTACGGTACGATGGTACGGATAGTACCATATGATGGTACACATGGTACGATTGGTACCATATGATGGCACGCATAGTACCATATGATGGTACGCATGGCACCAAATATACTATATCATGGGACAAGTTATGTAATATGTTGGGGTTAGGGTTTATGGTTGGGATCAGAACAATCGAAATCAAATTGATGGTGATCAGAGATCTTACACTTCCTGATTTTGAATCCCCAGCACAGCCGGATATTTCTTTTTTTTTCCCAATCTCATGGCTCCTGATTTGTTCTGATCGAATTGATCAAATCGTCCAGCTGCTTTTCTGTACGGAAGCTGGTCAGGAAAAGTTCGATTTACCATTACAAATACAAATTACAAATTACAAATTACAATGTTCATTTCATTTCCACATTCCGTTTGAACAAATGGTAACAACTACTCAAAACAACAAATTATGGTCATTGATTTTTATGTTTCATTTCATTTGATTTTTATTATGCTTTGATTTTACATTGATGATTTGTAATCTGTAATTCCATGATTGGAACTTTTCCTACGACCGGCTCTGAACCTTGTCATACATCATTGTCACCTCCCATGCATTTTGCTGGTCCAATTTCAAAATGAAATATCATACGATACAACCCAATAATGTTGTTTGTTGGGTGAGTTGAGTTGATAAATCAAATCAAATCAAATCAAATGATCATCGTTTGTGTTTGTGTTTGAATCGAAAAGGGAAATCCAAATGCCATACCCAACCGATACCTAAGTTCAATTTCAACTATTCAACCGGTATCCGAAGTCTTGGGACCTTGGAAGTGATTTCACGTTTCAAATTTCGTGTCACTGTCATAGATCAGTCGTATGGTGCACTCACTCAACGACGGAGATTCTTGAACCTTAGCGGAACGAAGCTTGGATTGGAGAATGAACAAATGAACGGGTCAACTCGTTAACAAACTGAGATACTTAGTGAATTTTGATATATAATACTATATAATTAATTTATGTATAATGTCATAAAAACTAGTTTTGATTTGATTTTTTTGTCCAATTCTCTCGAATTCTCACATGAACATGTGATGGTTTGGGTTTGGAAAAAAAATAGTGGTTGCATCCGAAGAACGTCTGTAACGCAGTTGTGTTTGCCGACTCTTCTTCCGCTTCAGAATCAGTAACATGAGGCAATTCAATGATGCAAGCCAACAGAATGGCCATCACAACGGTGCTGCTGAACCTAGGCTCACACACACACAGATACATAACACACAGGGGTGAAGTAAAACCTTTTTGAAATTTGAAACCCATAACCAAAGTATTACAATATCAATCAAACATATAGCCAACAACCCAGGTCTCAGGTCGATAGTGGACTGAATACTTAAGTACATATTTTGTTTTTGATTATCTGAGTCATCGTGTGATTTGAAAGGTGGTACAACAGTGCAACACACCAACCATCACATCAAACAATCAGAGAACCGAATTCAAAGTCCCAAATTCCAAATGCTTTCAAATTTCAGACTTCAGACTATATGTTCAGATTTTCATGTGGAGTGAAACTAGTGAAACTGAAACCATGTCGTGTCTAATTCCCGAATTTCAAAATGCTTTCAGGTTACGAGTTTCCAGCCAAGTCCACCAGCTGTGCTTCTGAAAACTGACTCAGAATCTTATTCTCGAACTGGAGACCTTGAAGGTGCAATAGCTCTCTTCCTGGCAGTTTGTATAGTATGTTCGCGCTTGCCGCTTGCTAACATTGTGTTCTATGTATCAGTATCTATTGATGATATGGACTTCATAGTTAAAGTTGTGTATCGTCTAGCAGAGTTACAGATAATAGATTAAGTGTGTAAGTGTAGTGTGAATGTGTGCTGTATTTGTAGTATATATTATATATTATATGGTGTAAATATTATATATCTGTTGATTATATCATATATCTGATATAGTACGCAATACTCAATACAATACTATTGTGACCGAACTATCATAGCAGGAAACAATAATTCTATAATACAATAGTATTGCAGCTAGCAAAACACAACATATATATATCCTATTTTGTTTGAGGTAAATTTAACTAGTGACTATTGACCAATAATGTGAATTACATATATCAAGAATCAAGATGAAGATTGAAAAACAATAATGTCAAATTGTTGAAGTTTGGTAGATGATTCCTATATTTTATTGTCTTGAGTCTTGATTCTTATGTTACTACTATAACTATAATCATAGTCAATGATTTTGAAAGTTGACTTTTTCTATTGAAGAAAGGACACTGATTAGGTAAAGTAGTTAACTTTCGTTAAGCTAAGATTCTGACATTCCAAATCGTTATGGTGTGTGAATTTTAGCACTTAACACATACAATAGATCAATAGAATAGATCACGAAAGTTCCTAGATTCCTTTAGATAATGGACTTTTTTTTTAAGTTTCAAGTTTCAAGAATCACCAGTTTGATATCAATATCAGCACCCTTGCCGGTCCTAAAAGAAGTCGGCCGTTGACCAGGTCCCAAAGTTTCGTTGATGGTAATTCTGTCGGGATTTCCTCGGTAAGTGAAGGTTGCAAGTTGAAAGGGAATCTCGGATAACTCGAAAATCAAAACTTGTTATATGTGTTTGTGCAAACATTTCAGAATTTTACAACTGACAAACCAAGTCCAGAAAGAAAAGATCAGTCATCTCATATCTAGCAACTGTTTCCGGTGATGAAGGGGTTCGTGATGCACTTTGATAGAGATCACCATAGCGAATGACTGGGGTTGCACTGCCAGTTGCTTGATGAGCATGCTTCTCGTTCAACATGAACAACACCACCTTGTCAGCGTCAACGACTCTGTAGGGAATGAATATAGTTCAGAGTTCAGCGTCTATGACTAATTTTTTTTGATTTGATGAAGTGAAGTGAATGTGAAAATCTACCAACTCAGACTCTACATTGTATCTACCTACTTAGAATCCTGAGGTGCCTCCTTCTCACGGTCTGGTAATGTTTGAAACCATTCATTGCAAACAAGATCTTCTGGAACTTCAAGGGGCCATCGAATGGAACCTCAGTGGCAATTGATCTTGGGGCTGAATTCATGATGGGGTATGGAGTTACAGGAATCTATATTCAAATTTAATCAATCATAAATATAGAATTGCTAAAGTTGAAAAACAATATCATCATCATAAAATATATATATATTATATTATATATTTAAAAAATCAAATGATCACAAGATCAAAAATCAAAAGATTATTAAGGAAATGGAAACATAGATCCGAAATCGACTTTAGAATATCTAGGATTATGTTTCGCTTAGCAACGTGACTCAGCAAGTGTCATATGTTGGTCTTTCCACTTTGATGATTTCTCCACCTCTACATTGGTAGTGTTTTCATCATCATCATCATTGTCCTTGTCCTTGGAGTCCTTGTCCTTCTCTTTCTTCTTGCGTCCCTCAGTTGCTGCACGATCAGCTTGTGCCTTCCGTGCTTGTCTACGCTCCAATTCAGCTTGAACAGCTTCGTCATCGGTGCCAAGCATATACTCGGCCTCGATGAACGTATAGTTCAAGTGTCTCAAAGTCTCTAAGTATTTAAGTTTGTAAGTGATCACCTTAGAGATTGGAGATAGTATTCAGTGTTCAATGTATAAAAAACATAATCAATGGTTTAGTTTTGTCTTGATTTGATTTTGGATTTCAACTAACAAAATTCATTTTGTTTTTTGTGGACAAACTCATCAATCATAAGTTTTGATTTCGCTTATGTTTGCTGTTTTTTTTGTTTGCAACTAGTAACTCGGAGCAAGAAACCTAACACATATAAATCAAAACAAAACACATGAAAACAAATCCCATAACATCTCAAACAAAGAGTCCGGGGTCTGGCATTGTAGCTTGAAGGCCTCTAAGTGTTTGGTCACTGCATCAATGTTGAAGTCTGGGTAATGTCGTTTGGATACACCCAAGAAGAATAAGCGTATGCGTCTCTGAGGAAGTCCGAAATCACGACTCAGGACTTTGTACACTCGAAGCCAAAAGCCACGGGCAATCTTTTCAAGTTGCTCCATGATAAGTTTGAGGTTGGAATCTTCAGATGGTGACTTAGAATTCTCCTCCATGTCGACGTTTTCAAGGAGAAAGGTTCGAACATCGGTTGTCTCAAGCGTTTTGATCACACAGTTGAATGTGACCACAGAGCTTGCGGCCTAAGCAATTTCTGTTGCTTATAAAATTTAAGAAGATAAACTGTCACACTAATCATTAGCATATTTGTTGGTTGAGTTACAGTAAGTATAATAACGTTTTAAAATTTTAAAATTTTAAAGTAGTTTAAATTTGTAGCTAATAAAAATACAACTAACACAACATTAAAAACATATTTATGAATGTTGTACAAGTATCTTCGTCATTGTTTTTCATTGCTGACTGGAACTTCTGGAAATCCTTGTGAAGTTTGCTGTACGACTTGCACGAAAATCCAGCACCCAATGAAAACAATGCATCTGGCAAATCCTCAGTTGAACGAACTGGAAAGTTGGAAATTTTAATCTGGAGATTGGAATTTGAACTTGAACAGATCTAGTCGAGTCTAGATGAAAATTCTACCACTACCTCGCTCCCACAATATAAGACCAGTTCAAGTCTCACACGTCTTGTTGTGGCGCATGCAATGTCGTTCATCGGTGAAGAGATGTGTAGCTTCAGAAAATAAACATGAATTGTCCTGGTACGCCGCAAGGAGGAACTTCTGCTTGAACCCAACATTCTCGCACATGAAATTGTGCACAACCTCAGCTGTCATGTTTCAAATTTTGCGTGAAGATACTTGGACTTGAACTGAAATTTGTTGATATTGTAAGTGTAAGTCTCAAAATCTCAAATCTCAAATTATTCAACTCAACTCGTTTTGAAATTTGAAAATAAAGTTGAGTTGAATGAATCATTTGTTTTATGCATCCAAAATTGTAATAAACCCAAACCAAATAACGTTCATATCTTCGCATCCCTCAGGATATTTCTCTTGAATAGCCTCAAACAGCATCATGAAGACCTTGTTGAAGCAACCTGTCCCGGTAAATAAGTCTGCCATTTTGATCTCTCTCGGTAATGCACGTATGCGATCAGGTAGATTTGGAATCCGTTGCGCTGCTCGTTCCAGAAGCACCTCAGTGTTTGAAATCACACATGTTGTAAGCACAAAATCAGAAATCAAGAAAACCAGAAAATAAAAACATATATGAGAACACAGATACTATTCAATATAAGTCGAAGTTTTGTTTATTTAATTGTTGTTAGTTGTATGTGTTGAGTAAAGTATTAAGTCTTAGTTTATCAAGAATCATAAAAAATAAAGATATGATAAGAATTAAGTTAAGTAAACATGTTCAATAATTTAAGCCGATATACATCTGTAGCAGACTCCAAGATGTCGTTGATGTCAGGGTGTGTCTTGTGCGATGGTGGGCATGGATACGCATCACCATATGGATGGCATGGTGATTCTGAACCAAGACCAAGACCTGTCGCATCATCACTGATGGCTTCGTCACCAAAAAGATTTGTCGTATCCATCGGTTTCTCAGTCTCTGTCTCCATCTGTGGTCCCAACGTTTCCTGCAAATGTTATCTAGAATCTAAGAACTATACTATCTAATCTATTCATATTCAGCAAGTCAGCACATTCATTTGAGATTCAACATTACAGTTGCAAAGTGATAGAATACCAGTCGACAATGGCTATTTGTCAAATTGTGAATGTTTCAAAGTTTCAAACCCTATTGAATCTGAACTCTTGAACTAAAAAACGGTTGGCTGTTAACCAATGGACTCCTGTCCTGTCCACTCAGCCATTTCTCAAAGAGCTTTGCATCTGAAGCCACCTCCTTCAACAAAGTGAAGCAAGTGTCAAATTCCGGAAACTCGCTGCGGTACTTCTCCAAAGCGTCTGGTAAGTCACGAAGATGACGTGGCATGGCATCTTTGATGTTGTTGATGAAGCCAAGTGTTGGCCCACCGCTAGCCAGCAAGTCTTGCTTGGAAAACTTCTGCACAAATCTAATCCATTGTGAGACTTCCATCTCTGCGTCAATGTCAGGCGAATCAACAGTGAAGTTTTCATAGTATGTTGTTTCTAGCGCATCCTTGTTGTCTTCACTGGTCCAAAAGGCGACATAGTCATTCCATACCTTACTCTTCACAGCTTCCTGTAGAATCGAAGTATAGGTCACCTGCTCTTGTTTGTCTTTGGTCAACCATTTCTGAAAGCCATCAAGATCTTGTAGGCATGAATCCGAAGTCGAAAATGGTTCACGGCCATGTTGTTCTTTCCACAAGGCTGCAAACGCAGGAAATCTTTCATGTTTTTGGGCATCCAAAAACGGTTTCATTGAAAATGAATCGGCATCTGCTGAAGCCTCCGAAGCTACAGCACCTGCAACTATCTCGGAAAGTGCACCCCGAAGTGAGCCTTCACCTTCACCACCGTCTTTGCCTTTGTCTTCTCCAACACTTTCTCGTTCTTGTTGTTCAGCAACAGCACAAAGTTTAGGACGTTTGTGCTTGTCAGTGTCATTGTCCACATGTTCTTGTTGGTCAGGTTGTTCAGCAGCATCACAAGGCATAGGTTTCGTCTGATCTGCGTGGCTAAGTTCCATCGGTTTGGTGTCCTCCTTGTCCGGAACATTCATCGACTGGTCTTCACTGTCTGGAACAGCTGTATCATGAGGATGCTTTGTACTTGTACTACTTGCAGCATGTTCGATCATCATATCTTGTGGAGCATCTGCATGATGCGCCGGAGATGTCGTTGTGTCCTGATTTGTTTTTAGTTTCGAGTTTTACGTTTTGAGTTTTGAGTTTGTTTATTGTTTTTGCTTATAGTTTTCGCAAGTTCAGTTTCAGTTCAAGTTGTTTTAGCTTTTTTTTACACACTCACTAAGTCCAAGAGAATAAGAACCAATTTTAGTGATAATCATAGTCTATAATCTATAATCTATATTCTAGAGTAGAGTGTATATTATCGTAAAAAATAGTAACAATTTTATAACTGAAAAAAACACACTAATAACCAAAACGAAGCTTCTTCAGCTGGTACTGTCTTATTGGTGTTCCCTTCGTCGGTGGTGTCTTTGCTGTCAGTAGGTTTCTGCTTGGTAGCGAAACGCTGCCATTGCTGCTGGTATTGAGCAACCACCTCTGGTGGCAGCTGTTCAATTTCATCTGCGCCTTTACCCTTCTTCCTCTTTTTGGTGGCATCCGTTGTCGATGTCGATGCCTTTGCCTGAGTCTTTACCTTTGGCTGAGGCTTCAATTTGGGTTCTGAAGGTTTCTTTTTCGGTGGCATAGCGTCGATCTAAGATCTATCTATTAGATCTATCGAAAAATGTATCCAACCACGTTTGCGGCTGGGCTCAATTGATCCAAGCCAAAATGTCTTCTCAGTTGCAAAGAGTACACAATAAGAAAGAACATTCAAGTTTGGTTCAGATTGATTCTGATTAATCTACTCACATGCTCTACTCGGCTCATACTCCAAGACTCTACTCTACTCAACTCTACTCATCTCTACTCTACTTACTCTACTCGACAGTACTTGGTTTACTTTACCTGACATCATACTTTGACTGACGTTTGCTCTGATCAATCCAGAATCTTCTAAGTCTGAAACTTTTGCAGCTGTCGATTCTCTCGGACTCGGAACTGAACTAAGTCTGTCCGTCTGACCACCTTCGCAATCCCACACTGCGTGGTACGGCCACTCCCTCTAAGAAGAACAAAATCACAAAATCAGAAACACACTGACATCCCTTCTGCCTTCAAGCAAGGGTGTCAGAAACTAAGCAATCAAGTACTAGGTACGACGCTGCCATATCGTAGCTCAGAGGTTCTCAGAAATCATAAGTTATGAATTAGTACAGCCATTTTTAAACTTTGAAACTACAGGAAATGAAACTCACACAAACAAGTTGATTTGAACTTTGAACAGACCAACTGATCCACCAGTATTGAGCCGTAGTCGGCTTTAAGATTGAATTTGCAAAGTAGCAAATGAAACGAAGCAACAATCGACAGTAGTTGTCGTCGACTGGTCGCTCCACAGATCATTGAGCACAAATCACGAAGTTGAAACTGATGCTAAAACAAACAAATATCGTTCATACTAGTACTGCAATCAGAAGATTCATGAGATACAGAATCACCAATAGAAAAAAGGATGCCGAAATGAGTGCTCAGGTTTCTTTGTTGTTCTTTTCCTGACTACTGTACTGTGCTGCCTGTGCCTGCAGCTCACCCGGAATGATGAGTGTATGCTCTTTACAAGTTGCCAATGTTTCTGCCAGCTCAGAAGCCAACTTGGATGGAACGGCCACATTGGTCTCAACCGCCTTGATAAATCGCTTTGAGCTGAGGATGCGAACCAATACCATCAAGGCAATCACTGACAGCAGGTTGTTCATGACTGCCACAGCCTTGTCAGAGACTAGCATTTACATTTGCCACCTAACATCAAAAGTTGAACTTAGATGAATTTATTTGTGTTCAGCTCAGATAGCTACACAAAGACTTAGACATTCTTGGAAACTACATAACTACATATTGAGTCTTAATGATATGGAATGAACATCGCATATGTTAAGTATGGAGTCTTTAGGTCGGGTTATGAAATGAAATTTTTGAAAAAACTAATGCAACTAAACTAAACTAACTAACCTAGAGATATATTTATAATCTATATATTATATGTTTTTTTTATTTTGTTCACATCACCTTCAAAAAAATCAAAACTAAACATAACCATAAAATCGCAAAACAAATATGTTGAAAGTTGAATACATCATTTTGAAAGTATGATTTGTAAGGTGTAATTCCTCCTCAAATAAATATGTTTGATTGAAACACACGCCTGATCATAGTTGGAGACATCAGACTTGCAGTTTGCTTCCTTGATGTCATGCATCATCACGTGCAACTTGTTCGCATATCCAGAGAGCTCCGGCACGCGATCGTTGAACTCATTGAGCGATGGAAAATCACGTTCAAGTTTTGGTAGCTGCTTGTCATCACTCGGTGCATAGCTCAAGGTAGATGTGTCTGGCAACTTCAGATCCTTTACAGTGCCAATGACAGCCTCCAATGCAACTGCCTCCCAAAGTCATTTCCAAAAGTCAAACCCTTAAATGTTGTGATGTTTCTGGATACCTGCAACTGCATAGTTTTGTTGCGAAATGGTTTGATTTGAACACATAAGTACAGTTTAGTCTTGTGTTTCATATATAATATTGATAGATAGATAAAACTACTAATGAGTTTGGCAAAAGCAAACCACGACCTAAACCTAAACTTGAAACTTTTTTGAAATCAGAAACCTAAACAAACAAAACATGAAATAATAAATAATATTTAGTAATTTAGTCTAGTAATAGTTTATTTCTTTGGTCTCTCTGGCCTTCTCGGTTGTCCATGTATGCACTGCTTTGGATACATCCTCGGAGAGTTTACTGCAAATCTGACCAAACTGCTCCGCAGTAAAGGGCTGCTCGATGGTCTTGTTCTGAAGGGTTTTCAAGACGCTCACAGTCATCATGCCGATGTTGGTGTACTTCATGAAGTCATCCATGCATGCCTTCAGCTTCTGGATTGAGCTTCCTTGATCGGAATCTTCAGCAAGTTGGTAACAATGAAATGCGTCCACGAGTCCAAATAGTTTCTCTAAGAACCCACATGCTTTCAATTGAACATCACGTCGTTCTCCTTCGGGTGGAAGTGCTGCCGAAAGAAGAGACAACCGTTCCGTGTACTTGGCAATCTCCGGAAAATCAAACTTGTGCTCCTTGAGTTCCTTGAGTGGTTCTTGCAACCTGCCCAAAGATGACAAAGACTCAAGTAAGAATGCCTTGGCAACATCCCCATCCTTCTCAGTCACACTGTCACGTAGAATTCTCAGTTCAGCCATCAGTCCCTTGATATGCTTCATGAAGACTTGGATCTCATCTTTGGTGACAGATGGAGTCAAAATCTCGAGAAACTCCTGCAGTATGACCAAACAATGACAAGATTTAAGATATTTTATACCTGGACATTTAAGTTAGTCGCAAGTAATCTAGAGACTCGAGACTAAGATCTTCTAAAGTCTAAAGTTTAAACGTCTAAACGTCTGAAACTCCAAACTATGTGAACTCCAGCGAAATCTAAAATATATTGATATATAGTACAATTAGGTGTTGAATCGTTTGTTGGTGTTGGTTGGTTAGTTAGTTTGTCAACTACTTGTTACTTTAAAAAAATGCAAATGAACTGAGTGCATTTATGGTCTTCAGTCCTCAAGGTCGCAAATTGATTTGGCAAAGCCAGTGAGCATCTTGTGTAGCTTGTCACCACATCCCACAATCACGCCACTCTTCATGCCGATGGATTCCTTTGAAAGACCACATGCTTCACCAAGTAGATTGTGAAGTGGCTTGAACTGGTCAAGTCGTGTTAACTTTGCTACATCCTCCTTGATGACATCGGGTTCCTTGAAGCATCGTTGGGTCTTCATGGACTCGATAGACTCGTTCAGCCAAGGAATGACCTTCCAATCAAAGGGAATAGCCAACAAAATATACAACTAAGGTTTGTCATCATGTGTCAATACCAGTAATCAATAATCATTAACATATATAGTAAACAATATAAACTAACAAAGTTGAAAATAAACGCAAAAGTGAATCTCATCTAAATTCTAAATTGGATTTGATTTATTGTAGGTTCATTAAAGCTGTTACTTAAGAGAAAAACAAACATCTTGATCAAACTTGATTGAAACACCAAACAATTTCATAAAACACACACCTCGGATTGGCAAATAGACCAAACAACAATGGCCACAGACTTGCGCACCAGTGTTGAAAATTCATCAGCCTTCTCCTTTCCGATGACTTTCATCTGTTGTCGTGAAGATCGTAGCTTCTGCAAAGCATCAGCGCCATCAACGATACATTGACACCTGGCACAACAACATACAACTACTAAAGTCGTTGGATGGCTTATCATTCTTTGTTAAAGTAAGCAAAACAAAACCAAATGTTGTGATGTGTGACCCAATGAACATACTTTTAACTTTTAACTTGATAGGAATTAGCAATAACAAATAATGATAATAATAATAATATTACCGTAAATGTAAATATAATAATAATAGATTAAACAAACAACAACAAATGACACAAAACAAACAACAACTATAATATAATAGATATAAGATGATATATATAATATCAACCAGATCCAAAAGAAAATCAAACCAACTTTAATTTACTGCAGTATATCAAATGCAGAAACAAAAGTAATCAAAAGATACAACAAATCATGACCTTGGGATTGGGATCGTTTAGTTCCAGGATCAAGTTAAGTCAAGACACCACTTCCCCAAACCGTCAGCACCATCATCATCTTTGAGCTTCCCCTCTTTGATCAAATCCTTGAGAGGCCCAAATGTGGTTTCCATCAAATCATGTAGTTCTTCCTCTGAACCTCTCGAATCCAAAGCTGCCTTTCCTTCAGCCACAATCCTTGGGCCGTATGTTGTGCCCATGACCACTGCGCAAAGCTGTGATGAAGATCCGGTTTTGGCAGACCTCAGCAGTTTTGATTTTGGCTGATAATATTGATATTTGCTTGACAAACTATGAAACAACCATACATATATATATATTATATATATATATTGTTTTTTAGATTTTATTCTAAAAAAAAAATAATACTATTTTTATGTTAACTGTTAGCTGTTAAATGAATATAAGATTAGTGATTATAATAAGATTATCATCCTTCGAAAGAAACAATCAGTAGCAGTCACAATAAGAATGTTATCAGAATCAAAACCAAAACAGTTCACATTATCATACATAAACATACCAAGTCCAAGTAGCTTTGCAACACTGCTCATATGCTCCACTGCACACTTGAGCTTGTTGAGGGGAGTTGAATCTTTGCGAATAAGATCCAAAATCATGCCGGCTTCGTTTGCAATGTCGCTGACTGGACTGATATAGATGGCATTGAGGAAGTTCGCCAGCTTGTCAACTGCAGGCTGAGGGTCCTGAAGATTTGTTTTTTAAAACAACATAGTGAAACTGGAAGTTGACACTGAGCATATATATATAATGTTATCGTTCATACTTCAACTTAGAAGATCTTAAAAACAAAACATACGCGCACACACACATATTAAATTGTCATGCTTAGACTTAGACTTCAACTAACATATTTCTGAAGCTCATTACCAAAGAAGTCGCCAAACTTTAAATTTGAACATTTGAACTTTTGAACTTGAAACAAATACATAAACGACAACAAAAAAAACACATATTGTCACATGTCCTTCTTCTGAGCAATGACTGACTTCACAAGCTTCTGCAGAGCTTGGGCAATGGTGGTGGCAAAGAAGTCATCTGCAGTTTCCTTGCGATTCTCCTCGTCATTCTCAAATCGCTCCTTGATGGTTTCACGTGTTGCACCCATAATGCGATCAAACTCCAAGAGCCTGACATCCTCGAAAATCAACATCTTCAATGCCCTCCTCACGATGCTAGCACTGAAGGTCATGTTGTACTTCAGCGAAGCATCATCCAAATATGCAAGCAAGTTGGTGCTGCTATCTACAGCCACCTGTCCAAGCAGACCTTGGAGAGGGCAAGAAGATATGACTTTGTCAGTAGTAGATTGAAAACATATCTTATTTGAATTAAATGATGATTTTGATATCTATAAAAAAAAATTATGGTTTGATTTCTCTGTTTAAACTTCTGAATCAATGTCTAACCTGGGTTGGTTAAGTTTAGTTACTAAGTCTCTAGTCTAGAGTCTAGAAGTTATTTGTTCGTTGTTGTTGAAAGTTAAAGATTAAAAAATGTTAAATAGTTGGATGATAGATTGTGTATTTGTATTGCAAAAAGGCAAGTCAACAATAAAACTAAAAACTAAAAAGAATAACATACCTTTCAACATGCTCCACTTTCAGTATAACATAATTCAAGTCCAAATGACATTTGAGAACCTGCTGAATGTTCTTCACTGTTTCCAGGATTTTACCAAGCTCCTCATTCACCGGTCGAACCTCGTCAGTGCCACAAACACGTCGGCCGAGTGATTTGATCTTTGTGTTGATTTCCACTTTGAATGCACTGAGCTCAGCCTGATGTTCCCCAAGTTTGGAACGAAACTCCTTGTCAGCCATGGGCGCACTGATCTCCGCAAGGGGCTTGAGTTTCTGGTTAAACGTTGCCAAGATTGCCATGTCGGATTTTGACAAGCCTGTGTTCTCATCGTCGTCCAACTCGAAGTCCAAGTCTGTCATGACGGCTTTGCGTTTTCCTTGGAAGTAAAACATGTGTGTTTTAACATATCTCTTAATTAATACTAAACTTCACCTTGGCCATCATTTTTTTCTGTTTATTATTTTGTACCAAAATAAATTAGTTTTTTGTTTTTTTCTTCAACATTCTAATTATAAAAAAATATACATATAAGTTAAAGACTAGAATCCAGCATTACCCACAACAGTCTTATGTGCTGTTGACTCCTTTGGACCTTTCTCATTTTCATTCTTTGCTTTTGATGTAGTCTTGGACTTGGGACCAATGGGGCCTGAAGTTCTGGCCTGTTGCTTCGCACTTGCTGACGATGCCTTTGGCCTTGCCTTACCTTTTGGCCCAGCCTTCGAAGGTGATGTTGTAGGTGCAGCATAGCGGTTCAAAAACGACATCATTCTGATCCCACCAGTGTTCTCCTCACTCTCAGAGTCTGAGCCCTTGGATTTGGTGTCATCCTTGTCTGCAACACTGCCGGCCACCGATTCATTGGCTGGCTTTGGTCTCCTTACCTTAGTGATCAATCGCCAGATGGAAAGAACACATCAAAAATAAACATTAATATAAAACTATTTTGAATTTTGAGACTGGCAATGATCATGTTTGAGAGGAACAGCAAACATAACAAATGATAAAGTCCAAACTATTCATACTCATGATGTGTAAATAACACACCAAAACAGTGTGTCACTAAGCCCGCTAAGCTAAGCTAAAGCACACCTAGAATGTACTATAACTATTTACTATACTATATTATATTATATAGTCCATTTTTTAATGTGGAATTAAATCAAGCTACACCTGATGATGAAGAGGGCAAGCCTACCATTGGTACATCTTCAAACCTGACCGGGCGAATGTCACGTATGACAGCTCGCTTGGCAGCAGCCTGAATGTGATCAAGTGCTTCTCCTGTTGGGTCTACAGCTGATTCCTCCGTCAACTGCGCTTCACGTTTCACCTGATTGGTACGTTCATTCACCCTCTTCCACCACCCAGCTTTTCCAAGACTCACATTCACTCCTTGGCACTTGGTACCATCAGGCAAGTAGTCATAGGTGATTTCATGGGGTTCAGGTTCACCAAACTCAAGACGATATGCATCGATCTCGACAAAGAATGATTTGTTTGCCTTGAGTCCTTGTCTATTCTGCTGGCTGGTGGTGATGGTTTCCAAACAACCGATGTTCATCTCAATGCGAAACTTCATGCCGGGGTTCTGGATCTTCATTTTGATGATTCCACTCCGCATGTCCTACACAGATTTATGATAGATGACACTATATGCATCAAACCAACCTGATCCATATTGTTAGTGATATGTTCAAGTAACAGTTGATTCTTTCATATTGTCTTTACTCCTGAAACTTGTGGCCAACGGTTGGATCAACTTCACATTGTCGAGCATACTTCTCTTCGGTCTTGAACTTCGCTTCGAACCCACCTTGATCCCATACCTTAGTTTGTTTGTTTGTTTGTTTGTTTTAAGTTTTAACATCGGCAGATATCACATATAAGAGAAAAAAAAAGCAACCAACCAATAGGTTACAACCCAAATTCATTTTACTGTTTTTAAAGAAAAACAACATCAGCAAATCAGCAAATAAGCAAATACAGGACACCACAGCACATACTTTGCAGATTTCTCCCGATGGCTTTAACTTGTTCCCTCTATGCCATGGCCACACCGGCCACCACGCAGCCAAACAAGTTCCACGGGTGTCCCACGCACATATCCCAAAGGACCACACTCCACAAAACCGACAACGACGTGCTTTGTAGAGAACCCCAAGTTCCAGTTCGGATGGAATCTCAGGACAATCTGTCCCTTTGGTCTTCCCACTGGCAACTGACATTGCCAGGACACACAATCACGCTCGCACAACAACACACACAGTTTGGACTCAAGCCTGAGCACTCAATCAGCTACAGTGATCATAATGTTCCTAATGTACATGTACATCAGATACCTTATGTATGTACCATGTTGAACCATTGTATGTGTATCTTTGTACCATTGGATATGTACATATGTATATGTACCTATGTACCTATGTACCTATGTATATGTACCTATGTACCACCCCATATGTACCTATGTACCAACCCATATGTACCTATGTACCCAACTCTATGTACCCATGTACCAACCCCTATGTACCTAAAAAAACACAACCAATTTTAAAAAAAACACAACCAAATCTATAGATTTGGTTGTGTTTTTTTCAAAATTGGTTGTGTTTTTTTAGGTACATAGGGGTTGGTACATGGGTACATATGGACTGGTACATGGGTACATACACATAGGTACATAGGTACATATGCGTTGGTACATAGGTACATATGGGATGGTACATAGGTACATATGGTGGGGGGTACATGGGTACATCTCCCATGGTACAGTGTGACATGACATACACACAGATACATGTGTACGTATGCTGTTAATAAACATACAACTGTGAAGTGTTCCTGAAACATTCTGCAATCTTCACAATATCAATGTCAGCAGGTAAAAGCCAACACTGTTTTTTTTTTCCCACGCTTTCATCGTTGAATTCATCATTCAGCGGAAAGAACCATTGGAGTGAACCTCAAAAAGCATGTTTGGTGTCAAAAAACAAACATATAGCAATATATTACATAAAGCAAAACAAACAACACAACACACAAACAAACCTATATAAATACACAAAACAAACCCATTAAAAAAATACAAACAATAACAAAAAAAACAAGCAAACCATTTTCAGATCAGAAGAAACAATTTTAGATGATCTTCAGCCTGTGTTCGATTGGGAAGTTCTTTTCCACTATGAAGCCATTGAATTGAGCTTGCCTGCAACACCAAAGCTATAGTGTGATTGATATGGTGGGTGTAATATCCACAAAAAGTAAATGTAAGATCCAAAAAGCAAAGGAATCCAACACAAACCAAACTATTAAAAAAAAAACTATAGTGAAAACAACATAAAGAATCAAAAACAAAACAAAACAAAACATTACATTTATATTCTCTAGCCTGAAAAGTCTCTGGGAGCCGACTCATCAACATAACCTTTCTGCAATTTTTGTGTTGGTAACACACCACAGATACAGAATGGCCGGAAGTGTTCTGCTTCCACTCGGTGATTCTCCCTGAGATGGGACATTGAAATTCTCAAAGCTACAATCAAAAAGAACATCCATGAATGAATACCACATATAACCTTTCACAAACATTAATTTTAATGTATGTATTTTCATCACTTGCATGCCTATAGGCGCAGCTTTGTCCGGTACAAAGATGCGTCCATCATCCTTTTGATTTTTGATGTGCTATCATCAGTCCTCCTGCATCAAACACCTGAAACTCAGAAAGCACACGTTTCGGTTTTGGACCAGAGGCAGAAGCACATGAGCTTGATGGCGCAGTAGCTGCTCTAGACGATGCTGAAGGTGTTGAAGGCATCTGCTCTGATAGAATGCAAGCTCCATGTACCTCAGTGGTTGATTCAATCTGGATGAATACAATGGTTTGACAATCGGTACTATATCGATATAACAATATAGAAACCACAACACCACATATACATATAGAAACTTGGAAACAAAACTAAATATATGATAATAATCATTAAAGAACAACATTCATTGGAAATGTAAGGTTTCAGTTTCCAGATCCATACACGATACAACATAAGTCTTTGGATTATGAATACAGCCTAGTCACTGAATCGTGAGCATTTTTCCAAGCAGTGTCCAGCTCAGTATCATCCACAGCATCAAGATCGTCTCCTGTGAAATGCATACATACTACATACTACGAAGTACAAAACCTACAAAAACCAATTTAGCATAATTGTGTTTCATATGAAGAATATGTTTCAACGTTCAACCACACTGTATTTCACATTGAATATTGAATGGTGTGAATCTCTATCTAACAGTTAACATAGCATAAACTCATACGTACAGCATGTTTCATTGCACAGGTTTGCAATGAATGATTAAAAAACATAACATGATTTGGACTTTGGACTCCTGCTGGTGTGGTAGCGGTTTGACCTTCTGCTGCTTCATCGTGCTTTCTCTTGTGCGAGTTGCTCTTTTGACCATTCCCACCTGCTGAGAACAAAACGATAACAAAAACAAATCAACACATAAACAAACAAAAAAAAACAGCAATTGTATTAGGAGCAGATAAGTTTCTCTTTGCATTGAGTACTTTTGTAAGGAAA
The DNA here is from genome assembly GCA_003297045.1 of Symbiodinium sp. clade C Y103. Lineage (NCBI taxonomy): Eukaryota > Dinophyceae > Suessiales > Symbiodiniaceae > Cladocopium > Cladocopium sp. clade C. The sequence goes on from BGPT01000398.1 coordinate 302,810, forward strand.
CATTTGTGAATACTAACATTTCAAAAGATTTCACCTGTGACCCATGTATGTTTGAATTTGACTCAGAATACCATGCCTGGTCCAACCTTCTTGATATTGGTTCGCTTTGAGTCGTTCTTTGATGCATCCTGCTTCTGGGTTGCCTTTTTAAGAAACGAAACAGATGAAACCACCATGTCTTCTTCTTCAGAACTCGCCATCACACTGTCTTCAGCGACAACGAGCCAAGAGTCAGCAATCGGAAGCTCAAACTGAATCTCGTTCAACGATAGAACCTTAGGTCTTCTGGTTGTGGGCTGGGCAGGATTTATATGAGTTTTAAGTTTATATTGCGATATGTTCTTAGTTTACAAGTACATGTCAAAACAATACAACCATGCATTTCTATTAATATTTTTTTTGATAAAGTTATATTTTGTATTGTGTGTATTTCCAAAAAAGTATAATTAAACTAAACTAAACCAATCCATACTGAAGAGTGATGATTAACTTTATATATATATATATAAACTTAAATACATTGGAAAGATATTTGGCATCAACAATGACATACATCCTTAGTCCTAATATTGCAAACAATTGTTTTGTAACATTTATATCCTTGATGAAACTAACTGAACAGTTTGTTTTTGTTGCTTTCATGTGAAATCAAACACAACACAATATGTTATATTATATATGTTAGCGATGTATGGTTTTTGTTATGTTTCTGTAGTTTGTTTATGTTATTTATCCTTGATATTGCACATAGTAAGAAATTGTGAATTAATAGTTAGAATTGAAACATTGTTTTGTACAAACATGCTATATTGTTTGAGGCCCTGACAATGTAGTTGTTTGTGTTTACAACATCTGGATAAAATCGAATATGTTTTTTTTAATTCATTATGTTCTTATGTCTCAAAATCAACCAACCCTTGATTGGTTCAGAGGATTTGTTGTCTTTTCAAATTCAGAATCAATACAAAACTCGTGAGGATTATTTAATGATCTTTCAGTCTGCAGTTGCTGTTAATTCATTATCTGAGATATGATTATTAAAGACAAACTGTGGCTGTTGTGGCACCCAAAAGTGACCGAGAGCTTATCATTGTTGTTGATATTTTCACGTTCATCCATCAGTATGATTGTCTCGACGTCATCATCATGATTCTGATCATTATGAATATGACTGTCGGGGTCGCACTTGTTGTCGCTGATGTCTGCATTTGAAGATGAAGATGAAGATGATGATGATGATGATGATGATGATGATGATGCTGATGGTGATGATGATGATGATGATGACGATGATGATGATGATGATGCTGATGATGATGATGATGAAATGTTGCTTTCTATTGTGTCACAGTTGTCATGTGTGTCTGATTTCTTTGATGAATCCCACCAAACTTATAATCAAATGGAATTCCTGGTCGACTCAAAACATTTCTGTAGTGAATCATTCTGATGTAAAAGCTCTCGTCCCCATAGGAATGCTTGAAGGAGAGGTTGTTTCTGGAAGCGACATGGTCAAATAATGGTCAGCCAGGAGAGAGATATGCAATGTATCATTTGAAAACCAAATGTTGGTTTATTTGTCAATTTCAAAGTAAAGCTCTAACTATAATTACATGATATATGATAGGGTGCTATCAATTGTATTATATTATATATCTATATCTTCAACATACTTATTATAGAACTATTGTATAAGTATAAATAAATAAACATAAATTATGTACTTATAAAAAACAAAAAATATTTGAGACTTTGAGACAACTATTGACTATTGAACACCGTAAGCATCACAAGAAAAAACATATCATCATGATATGTTTTATTTTTTACAAAAAATCGTTTATATATAATAATCATAAAACACAAAAACACACATACAATGTAAAGTAAAGTTGGATTCAAAATTCATACAGGACATTAACGTCAGAAAAACATATAGCTTTAAATGTTGGTTGGAGTCAATCTAGTACTTTCAATCCAATAGTTTTGTGGTCAATGCATAGCAACAGAATATTGCATCAATACAATATATCATAATTGAAAATGCTAAACTACTAAACCCCAATGATATGGCCCATACACACAATGATTCAGTCCTTAGTTGCATACAAGAAGCCGTGTACGGAATCACCGACCAAAAGCAACTGGAACCAGATGCACCACACACGCTGTTGGAAATGTCTCTGGCCAATTCAGTCTGTGTGAAAATCACTGGATATCGTCTTTCACCATGTTGATGAATGCAAGTCGAAGCTACCCACTGCACATCATCAGTTTGCTTTGGATCCAACTCCCACCAATCCCCTTCATAAGGATTGTATTTCGTACGACATAGAAGCCAGCAATGAAGTCTTTGAGGTTGATCTGATTGCCTTTTAGGCTGATATGATTACCAAAGATATATGAAGATTCAAATCATTAGCTGCACTAGTTACTAGACTTGATATGAACAGCGGCGACAGCAACAATACAATGGCTGTTGATTTGAGATTATCGTTTCCATTTCATTTCAAAACAAAACAAACTAAAAAAACAAATCAACAAATATTAATAGAAACGCATATTAACATGTAGACCAGGTACCGACCAGTTCTCTTCATGATCAAAAGAGGATGTTGAATACTTGTTTGCGGCCCCTTGTTTCTACCATTCTTCAAATGCAGCCTTCTGTGATTTGAGACATGCTGCTTCAGTTGAGTCAAAATATGATTGTATGTGGTCATGCATTGTATCTCCTTCATACAAAAACCAAATTTCTCCATACAGCTCAAGCGGACAGTAGTAGAAGGAAACTGACCAGGATCTGGAATAATCCCAGAAGCCCTGTCCCTCCACTTTGACGACCAGTTTTTTACAAATCCAATCTCATTTTCAGCTTCATGAACAGCCCGCTCGCTCAATGCCCAGTTTCCGTCACCAAGTCCAAAGGAACCAAACTGATCTCCTTTGTTCTCTTCCAACATACTTTTGGAAGTAGCGACTAACTGCCTGAAGCGACCCTGTGTTGACACATCATCATCACGATGTAGCACAATGGCCTGACGGTTCTCATCATCATCATCATCACTTTCGTCATATGCCGCTGCAACTAACATGGATAGTGGGTGAGATGTAGGATTCGAGTCCGATGCAGAAGACAAAGACAATGCACTTTCACTAGACTTTCGACACAGGTTTGCCAGTTGCATCTCACGCTTGTGTTTTTCTTTGGTCTCCAGATTGTGTTCTTTTGCCTTGTTGCTCCAAACCTCTTTGAGTGCAGGATTGTTGTTCCATTGTGTTTGACACATTTGCAAAATACGCTTCCTGCATGCATTGTGTGTCTCCCCAGGTTGCAAAGATCTTTCGCTCAAAGCTTTCGCACAAAAGAGAGTGTACCCGTTGTAGACTTTTGACGACTTTCCTACAGGGATTGAAATTGAAACTTTGAAACAAATAACTATATAAGTCTTGTCTTGACTTGAATTTTGGTTTATGATTGTTAACTTTTTAACTTTAACTTTAACTAACGAACAATATCTTGAATCACAAGATATCTTCTGATCTCAAATGCATTAGTCATTCAAAATCTACTGATTTTCATTGAGATTGCGATGGAGAAAAACAAACTACTATTACCTTTTTGTTTATTTGTTAGTAGTATCCTGATAATGAACTCACAAAGATTAAAACTTAAAACAACCCATAGCTCAAATAACTTCATTCACTGGTATCAACCAAAGATTGAAAAAATGAAAAAAAAATAATATTGTGGTCCTGAATTGTCATCACCAGTTGATGAACGTGTCATGGGATCGACATGTTCCCTGATATGGTCAAGCTGATTCATATAAGCCTTCTTGATCTCTGCAATCAGGTGTTTTGAACATAAGGTGTGACTGATGTCACTACGTCCCCTCCCAGACCTCTGCATACTTTTGATTCTGGCGAAACAATTTTCGACAGCAACGTTAAAGGGTAGCCCTTGATATGCAGATTTCAACAGCAAATGATGTTTTTGACCAGGCAATAGTTCTTCGAAACCCGAAGTGCGTTCACGTAGTGGGCCAGTAAACGCTTTGTCCAAGCAGCATGGTTCCAAAGCCATGAACTTTTTTGAGATCACCTACAGGGAATGAGGTGAAAAGTGAAAATTAAAACTCAAATCAACTGAACCAAACTAACCATAAGATTTGTTTAATTTGATTCAATTTTGATCTAGTTAAGAGTTAAGATTCAAGATTCAAGATAGTTAGTTGAAAAGACATAACAACATTTCATCATGACCGACCAACACATATATAGCGAAACAGGAATTATTTGCTTTGTTTGTTGTTTTTTTTTTGGCCTCTTTGATCTCATGTGGTTCTTCGTTGGCAACTAGTCTGCCCAGATTCCACGGAGGTAGGGAATATGGTTTCACAAGTCGATGCCACGTTTGACCCACCAAAGAGATACTTGCCCAAAATGTGTGAGTCCAGAATGAGTCAGGGATGTGTCCAAGGAGTCCTGATCAAAAGTTTGGTTTGATAATGAACAAAACAAAGTAAATCAAAGGATACTATGTCCATTAGTTCATTATCCAGAGTGAATTAATAACCAATGACTTAAGTTGATTTTTTTCTTGTGATTTATCAGGATGCCTGAAACCCAAAAAAAAAAAAAACAAAACAAAATATTGCTATGACTAAGTTCAGTAATGGCTCGTGAATTCATGAATCATCAATAATGAATCATAAATGGTTTGTTGTATATTCTTCGCAACTCAAAAGTCACAATAATATAAACTTGTCATAGCTTGTCTGTCGAGTAACCCTTGTGTCAAGTCATCATAAGTCAGACAATTTGAAACTTGAATTGAAACCACAAACAAACAGACAAAGGTAACTGAAATTTGTGTAAGTTGTAAACCCGAAACACATATCATTCTTCAAACTCAAGGGTTAAGACATAATAAGAATAAGATAGTTTGTTTAAATTGAAATCAAACTGAATGAAAAACACCTGCACTCATGCGGCAATCCTTCGACGAGATCCAGCAGCGTAACTTCGTCTTCTTCAGATACATCACGGAGTCTTGCAGTTTCCATTAGAAGAAGAAGATCATCCACAGCACGACGGGCAGGGGACATGTGTGTAGACATGCATGCAAGAGGGGAAGTCACATCCTCGCTTAAGAAAGCTAAATCTGACTGCCATTGAAGAAACCTGAACATCAATTTCTCAAGAGGGGATACAGTAGCGACTGTGATGAGCAGCATCAACACTGTATCATTCTGCGATAACCATGTAAACGCCTTCCAAGCTCGCACCCCCATTGCACGTCGGTGTAATTCAGCACTTGCCCCCGGAAGAACAGATGATGAAAAGAAATCAACCGCTGCCATGCTTACATTGGACTCTTCAAACTCAGACCGCATCTGTGATAGCTTTGTCGGAGAATGCATCATCTCAAACCCCTTGGCCAATAGATTGTGATAGGCCAACGCACACCTCACAACCACATTGGATGCAACCCTTGTGCTTAAATAAAAGTATTGTTATAGTCATGATATATAGATATATTATTAATATATTATATATATATATACTATATATATTATAGTATTCGGGTATCTTTAGTTTAGTTGATTCAAAACCTCCCAAACCATATACCAATCAACAAAAAAACACCCAGACCAAAGACAAGACACAGGAAATACCTCGTCGACTGTCCGCATGTTGTCCAACGGCTGATGGCTGGTGTTGATGGTTTTGATCCGAAGATGAAAGCCTAAGTCGGTGCCAAGCTTGTCATTTGTCACACTAATGGATTTTTCTAGTTGAATGCGAAAAAAAACATATCAACAGAACATCATGCCATAATATATAGTAGCCGGTAGCCATATATTATATCATACAAACATATGTTCCATCTGCCATACTAGGTTGATCCCATTTCTCATACAAACATATGTTCCATCTGCCATACTAGGTTGATCCAATTCCTCAATATATGAACTGATATTGTTTCATGGAATAATAAAAATTATTTTGTTTGATTTGAAATTTCAAACATTAATGCAAACAACAACAACAACAACAACAACAACAACATTAACTGATGAAATAAACAAATATCACCTAGGAGTATGAGAACCCAAATCAGTCTGAGCCTACAAAAATGATACAACATTTGAAAATAATGATTAGCTACTTGAAACCGAAAGCACTTAATTTATACTCTATAGTCATAATCATACAATACAATCATACAAACAAATTTTTGCTGCCACTGTAATCGGAAACAAAGAAACAAGGATCGATGCCCACAATTTTTTCCTTGTCTCATTCCTCCCTCCAGGACAACAATATACCCCTTGGCAGTGATGATGTATTGGCCCATTGTGCCAATTCCCAGTGTCTAATTTGAGCAATTCTTCAGCTTGCTTCCAACGATTTGAAACCTCTTGTCCTTGTTCTTTCATGCAGTTGCCGAGAACCAGTTTGACCAGAGCCTTGTTGCGACGAATATCATCTGGATTTGGCCTGCCAGCAGCAAATGTCTACTAGTTGTGTATTTAAACCCGTGTAATTTTAAGTTTTTATATGTTTTTATTTTGATGTGAATTGATTGTGATATATATATATATTAACATATACATACTATATATATAACATAACATATATTATTTGAATCTGAATCAAATTTGCAGTGTGTTTGCTATGTTCAGTCAATACAACAAACTTAAAAACATCATTTGGTTTGTCACTAGTTGAATATATCTTACTCAAATGGAAACAATATGACAATAATGTGCATGAATATGTCCAAGCCTGTCAAAGGTGATGCGCACTGCGCATGGGTCAGTGAGAATCCAGCGTTCCAGATGTCGCAACATGTGAAGCAAATTCGTTCCAGATGATATAAAGCCCACACAGTAAAACCTCACAATGCGATTGCGACTTGCAATGGGTGAAAGAATAATAATCAATTGATATCTCTCACCTGGGTTGAGGCAACCAAGGCAACAACACATATTATAATTGTACATTGATACAATAAACAGAAGGAAAGAACACTTACATGGAAGTTGAAACTTGAAACTTGGAACCAAAACCTAAACCTAAACCTTCTGATGAAGCTTGATTTAATTCAAGAGATTTAATACTCCTAGAGTCTACATGTGACTGCAACATATCATAATTATCATTGTCATAATTTGATTCCAAATATGCAACATGTCTCATGAATAACCAAAGAGCACATTTTCTATGATATTTGCAAAAAAAAACTCATTGTTGTTGCTAGTAGTTGTTAGTTACTTTCTCCTTCCCAAATTCCAGTTTTGAGACGAGAAGCATTGGCGTCAGCTGACCAAATGCTCGATATACAGGCTCTGAAGCATGGTTCAAATCGTGCCTTTGCTTGCAACAATGCAGTTGATCCAGTTCAACCAAAAAAAAAACATAAACAAAATATCATCCAGTTCAGTTTTATTACTTCAGTTTTACTACTGTTTATTACTTTTATTACTAAACTTTGCCAAATCCATGTTGATCAATGTGGTTTTTCAGGCAAGTATGGAAGATGTGATGATGATAGTTATGATGATGATGATGATGATGACGACGACAATGACGATGACGATGATGATGGAGATGATGATGATGATGATGATGATGATGATGATGAGGACGACGACGACGACGACGACGACGACGACGACGAGGAGGAGGAGGAGGAGGATGAGGATGATGATTGTGATGATGATGAGGATGAGGATGATGATGATGATGATGATGATGATTGATGATCATGATGATGATGATGATGATGATGATGAGGATAAGGATGAGGATGCTGATGATGATGATGGTGATGATGATGATGATTATTATATTATGATGAGGATGATATTGATGGTGAATGATAATGATGATGATGATGACGATGATGATGATAATGATGATGGTGATGATGATACTATGATACATCCATTTGATTTTGACATAGTTTCAAAAGAAATGTTCCCTCAAAACCCAAACAGGCCACTGTGCACAAAGACGTTGCAGCACCAAACAGTTTGGTGGTCTTTCAGGTAGGATCCCTGCAGTCAGCAACTTGATGTTCGCACTTGCTGCATCACATACAAGTCGTAAGACAAATGTCTTGCAAGATTCTGCCCATCCTCAGTTCACAAATTGACAGATTATGTCTATGTGATGTAAGTTAAAATAGTAGTAAGATCATGATCAAGTACCTAGGCTGCATTCAAACCAGACTTAAGATTTATGTTTTTTTCTTTCATGTAGCTGTACTTGTACTGATATCGTGTGATGGTAACACGACTAGTAAAACTTGAATATATAATGTATAAACATACATATATATATATATATAACATAAATATGATGCAATGGTATGGTATGTACCCCAAACCATTCTTGACATATATTTAAGATTTTGCTAATCTTGGTTCTTGAATTTTGAACTGTTACTGTTCATGCACACAAATAAGCATCACACAGAATCACATATCTGGTAATCGGTAATCGTTTTTTTGTGTGGTTTCTGACAAGCCGCTCCAAAGATGAACCGGATGTCTCTCTTTCATTGCCTTGTAGATGCATTCTGCCGTTTCAGATTCCACAACTGCTGGTACAATGGGCAATGCCGATTGCCTCAGATTGAAGAAAGGAAACAACAGAACAACATAAATTAGAAATTTGACATCTCTAAACTTCAGTAGTCATGTCCGACATGAAACTCACACACTTCCAACATGAAACAACGTGAGACTCATGCTCTGTAGCATTCTCCGAACACCAGGCATTGAATTCAAACTTCAAAGAGATAACATATGTATAATTTATGAATTTATGTGTATGTTGAATTCTTTTTTGTGTTCAGAAACCCACAATTCAATTCACAAGCATTCCAGATTCAAGCCGGGTAAGTGATAATAAACCTCATCAAATTGATATCCCAAACTTCGTTAGTTGATGCTGTTTGAGTCTATATTTATGTTTTGTTGATGATATATTTGCTTAATCGCAACCCATGTATCTGCCCTATGGTGTTCTCCCTTTCCATATACTTTTCTGCAAAAGCAAATCGATACTGTGATATGATTAGTGATTACTTTAAAAATCATTTATTCATCATCAGACAAACAACATTCCTTGCAACTGACCAACATAAAACTCTCAAGTGTTTAGTCGTTGGCATTTGTTTTTGCGAGCACAGACTTGACATCACCAAGGAACACAAGATATGTCGAAGATTCATGCTGTTGGCAGAAGAGATGTCCACGCTGTACCTTGCACCATGTGTTTGTGTCGAAATTGTTACCATGACCATTACCATCATTACTGAAACAAAATGAAAGGTGACACTTGCACATAGTAATATTATCAACTCATCATCTTTTCAACCGAGTATGTGGTTGATCAATTGACAAACTCAACAACACATTATCATTCTATATATTATATATTTCAATAGTAAAACAAAGAACAAACATATATTACACTTATAATTTAGTAAAGTAAAGAATAGGTTATGATTGAATTGAATGATTCATCAGATTAAGCGGCATAAACAACTCAGTAGCCTGTCTGAGTCCAATTACATTTGGGTTGTTCATGTTCGAAAACCACAATAATATAATGACTATGACTAGCATGACTAGCAAACCCTAAACCATTGGCTCATGTCACTCAAGAAAAGGGAGCCCCCTCCCCTCCCAACGAAAAAAAATAAGACAATCAGTGCCATGTAACAAGCATGTGGTACGTGCTGTCAACCTCGAGCAACCCAGATCGGACACGTGTCTTGATGGACGATGCATCGAACTCCAGTGACAAAGTGAGCACCGTTGGTTTCGCCTGTCTGCTTGGTTTTGATATGGTGTGGTATCTTGAGACTATATGTCTAAAGTCTAAAGGAGTCTAAAATTCAAAATGTATAGCTGAAAGAGTCTAGGAGTATAGAATAGAATCTTACGTCTAATTGTTCAGATTCCAAGTTGTGTTTGAAGTTTGAAAATGAAACTTTAAACAACTTTAAACTTTAAACAGCTACCCATGTTACATGCACATCGTCATGTTGCATCCAAATCAACTTTCATGCTATAATTATTCCAACTTGAACTAATAATCACTAACACTATCTAGTACCTTCAATCGGAGGGGTTTAGATCAGAAACAAATCCCAAACCAACAGTAAGATGATAAAAACGAACAAAACCGAACAAAAATGATATAAAAAGGANCCTTCAATCGGAGGGGTTTAGATCAGAAACAAATCCCAAACCAACAGTAAGATGATAAAAACGAACAAAACCGAACAAAAATGATATAAAAAGGAAAAAATGAAAAAAACGAAGAAAATCGAGTTTTATCGTCTAAAACCATATGCACATGGTCATTGTCATAACATATTTCAACATAAATGAACTGTTGTGTTTCGAAATANTCGTCTAAAACCATATGCACATGGTCATTGTCATAACATATTTCAACATAAATGAACTGTTGTGTTTCGAAATATGTGGGAGCATGTCAGCTTTGGATACCCTAACATAGCCTATCATTTGTTTTGTCTCTGCGGGGGGGGCTGTTTTGAAATGATTTGATCCTAGTGGCTGCTTTGAAATGAACTTGGGATTTGATGAAGAGAGGCTTTGGTTGACTAAGATTTTAAAAAATTGTTGCTGCTTCTGTGGGTATTGTTGGAACCAAATCCAATTCAAGCAATACTGGTGTTTTGCTCCTTGACNCTTTGGTTGACTAAGATTTTAAAAAATTGTTGCTGCTTCTGTGGGTATTGTTGGAACCAAATCCAATTCAAGCAATACTGGTGTTTTGCTCCTTGACTTTGTTTTTCGATTTGAGTCACATGTCTCTCAACTTTCAGATTTGAGATGCCAGAGGTTCGGCCTCAACCTTGGAATCCAGGTTTGAGATGTGCGCTTTTCAGACTTACACACGTGGACCTGAGATTGAGCTTGGATGTTGTCACAGCTCTCAAAACACAAATAAATATAGCAAAATATGGGTAATTCATGCAACAATCACAAGAAAGAAATCAAAATGAACATGAAAAATCTCAAAAAATCTCAAAAAAACCTCAAAACATATCAAAAAAAAAGACAAAATAACAACACAGTAAATTAGCTAAGATGAAAAAACTCAAAAAATCTCAAAAAAATCTCAAAAAAATCTCAAAAAATCTCAAAAAATGTCAAAAAAATCTCAAAAAAATCTCAAACAATTTCAAAAAATCTCAAACAATCTCAAAAAATCTCAAAAAATCTCAAAAACTCAAAAAGATATTCAAAAAATAAATTAGTTAACATAAAAAATCTCAAAAAATCTCAAAAAATCTCAAAAAATCTCAAAAAATCTCAAACTTGATGATAGCATGAAAAAAACAAGCTGCAAAACCAAAAAAAACAAAGTTTTTTCTTGTTTTTTTGATTGCAGATTGCATTTGATTGTTGAATTTGTGGCTGCAGTCATGTGTCTTCCAGGGATAGCATGAAAAAAACAAGCTGCAAAACCAAAAAAAAACAAAGTTTTTTCTTGTTTTTTTGATTGCAGATTGCATTTGATTGTTGAATTTGTGGCTGCAGTCATTTGTCTTTCAGGTATCGGTCTGATTTTCCCCCGCAATTGCCTTTGGCATCACTTGTCCCTGTCATGTCTTCCTTGAGTTTGACCAGGGCAAGCAACTGAGATTTTTTATNGCATCACTTGTCCCTGTCATGTCTTCCTTGAGTTTGACCAGGGCAAGCAACTGAGATTTTTTATTTTGATTTCTTTCTTGTGATTGCTTCATGATTTAATCATATTTTACTTTCTATGTTTATTTATGTTTTGAGAGCTGTGACAACATCCAAACTCAATCTCAGGTAAACGTGTGTAAGTCTGAAAAGCGCACAACTCATTTGGAAAGGCTGTGGTCNCATCCAAACTCAATCTCAGGTAAACGTGTGTAAGTCTGAAAAGCGCACAACTCATTTGGAAAGGCTGTGGTCCGAATATTCCAAAATGTTTGGAATTAAAGTAGAATTCAAAACACAATGTGAAACCTAATCACATTTTAGCTCCAATCTCACGCTGAATCGCGGAGGACCAAAAATCCAATCTCATTTGTTCAGTTTCTATTCCTTTGAGTTGTGGATGGTGGACAATTGGTTGACAAGTGATTGAAACATTTGATTGACAAGTCAACGAAAGATTGACACATGAATCGTTGATTGGCTAGTCAATTACTAGTGGATGATCGACATATGTTTGACGATTAATTTCCAAAGGGTTTAATTTCAAGAGTTTTACACTGCTGGTTTCATTGGCTGAACCTGGTTCATCATAGATTCATTGTCCATCACTTGTCACTCATGTGTCCCTCATACAATATATTATATACTCCACCAATTTAGTTTTAATCCCCACCACATAAAAAGTGGGATAAAGTGAAAAGAAATGCGTTTAAATGGGATAAAATGCATAAATATGGGAAATAATGCGTTTTTAGAATTTAAAGTTATAAAAACACATTTTTTCACATATTTATGCGTTTTGGAGATCACAAACCCAGCTGATCTAAACCCAGCTGATCTGNGAATTTAAAGTTATAAAAACACATTTTTTCACATATTTATGCGTTTTGGAGATCACAAACCCAGCTGATCTAAACCCAGCTGATCTGGGGTACTGGTTTATTTTGGTGAAATAAGTTGTTGGTATAAGTGAACTGGACTGAACCTAGAAGTAACTATAGTAGACTACAGGATAGGACTGGCCTCAAAGATTGTCTGAAGTGCTTGCTTGAGGTGATGCATCCACAGCTCAGATACGGCACTCCGGACCTTGGTTCAATGCGGACCTAGAGCATACATTAAGTACAATAACAACAGCAACAATAACGACAACACGACAACAACAACGATGATAACGGCAATCGAATCATAACGTCAATGCCATCGTGAATTCAGCATCGATCAGTTAACCACAGCAGGCAACTGTAAAAGTAATGATAACAACAGCAACAACAACAACAACAACAACAACAAACAACAAAAACAAAAACAAAAATAAAACAAAAACAACAGCAGCAACAGCAACAGCAACAACAACAACAACAGCAGCAACTGCAGTGGTACAAACAGCAGTAACAAAGAACAACAATTGATAGTGGCTACAAACATGCACAAACATTGTTAGATTACAAATGGCATAGTTACAAACAAATATTCCAAATCTAAACTAAAAACTCTTAACTTCAGACAAAGAAACCAACACTAGTTTGCTAAACTCAACCAGGTCACAAGTGATATATGTGATGTTGATGCTGAAATCCAAAACGCCAGTGCGTTGGTACTGAACATACTTGGAATTTTGGATTGTAGCTTGCTCAACTGCTTCTCATCACGGAGACCATATGCCACTCCAAATCTCAGCTGCATGACAAGCATAGGTTTGTGTGTGCTTTTGTTTGAAGATTTCAATTGATCTGAATCTAGTCTAACTTAGGTGGGGCAGCATAAACCAACAAGAGTTTGCAATGCTATACTGACATTCACATCGAGTGGAGAACATCCAGGTCATAGCAAAACTGGTAGGTTTTCCGAAATAACAAATGTAAAAAAATAACATGGATGCCATCTTAGTGAGCACCGATCAAAACAAAATGCCTGAATCAAAACAACAAACCAAAATCAAAAACTATTGTTGTGTCAAGTGTGAAGTAACGTTGTCCTGAGTAGACTTGAGGCAGTCCATGTTTTGTATTTTCCTCTGCCCTTGATAGCCTTCGAACTACCAGCAGCTTCGAACTTGCGGACAGCGTGATGTCGCTTGTACTTGTCCAACATCTTCCTGCAAACAGCAAACAATAAGATATATATATATATACAGATATAAAACTAAAAGGTTCAAGAATTCAGATTCCATGATTCAAGATTCAGCATTTTGATACTCCTCAATGCCAAACCAAGTGTGTGTACATAAAATATAGATATATTTTCACTAATCATCCTTAGCTTTAATGATCACCCAATGAAGAAACACACAATTGTAACAATTCTGCACCCAAAATCACTATAACAGTAACATCAACAGAGGAGCCCACAAGTATTGACAAATCAAAGATGGTAATCAATAACAACAACTGAATGATAACAAATTGTTGACATGAAGGATGTCCTTGAGCTGTTTGATTGTTGTTGCATAGACCGTCGTAGATTTGACATTTCTCGACCTCAGAATTCGAGTGTCTGGGTTTAGTCATGGTTTGTACACTGTATACGACATACCCACTTGCTCAAGCTATAGTTTAGTTCAGTTACAGTTTAGACCCCAGACTCCATTCTGTTGGTTTGAATCAACTTGATAGTGATTCGACACAACTAATTCAAATATCAGGAAAAAAAGGTCCTTGTTTGTGCCTTGTTGCATGTCCACCTTGACAATTGCCACCAGGGTACACTTGCGAACATATTTCAAATTCGTAGCTGTACGAGACGCATTTTGACGCTGAAGTCGTCCATGAACAGCCATTGCATGTGGCGTGCAACGTGCAAGACTCTCTGAATGTAAGGTTGTCCAAGTCTATGGTGTATGTTGTTGTTTAATATGTCAATGTTATGTATTGTTGCATGTGTTTCTGAACAGAAACATTACCAAACTCTAGACTCTAGATCCAGAATCTAGAAACTATCGTGTTTTTGTATGTTTGTTTCAGTTTAAAAATAGTTTTTCCTTGATTTATTTGTGTCTCAATTAAGTCTCAATGTGGCACATGAAAAGATTTCTCCTACTGGCTATGTCGGGTGTGTCTTTGTCTGGTCTATGTCTGAGTCAAAGTCCATGTGTCTATATTGCTATCCAATACACTTGGGCAGTTGACCCGACCAATCGTAAAAACTTTGTTGGATTTGTTAATTTCTTATGTTGATTTTGCACATCGCCATTTGCGCTGAATTCCAACCAAGTGGGTTCAAAGTAAGCAAGAATCGAGGTCAAAAAATCATAATCTGCAATCTGGGTTTCACATTTTCACATGTTCCTGATATTTATATACCAAACTTCATATGTATCAGTTCCTGCTAATTGTTATCATACATACTGATGGATTGTGTATCTAAATCTCAAGTTTGTATAGTGAAAAGAATAGTGAATTATTGTTCCGTCCTCCCTCCCCAAAAAAAATATGCTTCAGCAATACTACTTCAACACAACCCAAGCTCGACTCATGAAAATCATTATTATTATCATCATCATTATGATCATGAAGTGAATATCGTTATCATCATCATGAAGATCATCATGATTATCAGTATCAATAAGATTAAAACTAAAATCATCATCATCATCATCATCACCACCATAAATCATGATTGATCATCGTCATCATCATCATCATCATCATCAGCATCAGCATCATCATCCTTATGATCAACTATATCATCATCATTCATCATCATCATCATCATCATCATCATGATCAATTATATCATCATCATTCATCATCATCATCATCATCATCGTCATCATCATTGTCATCATCATTGTCATCATCATTGATCATCATTGGTCATCATTGATCATCATCATCATCATCATCATCATCATCATCATCATTAATCATTATCATCATTCATCATCATTCATCATCATCATCATCATCATCATCATTCATCATCATCATCATCATCATCATCATCATCATCATCACCATCACCATCATCATCCAATTCATACAACAAGACCTGACTCAAACTCAAACCCAAACCATAACATCGATAACACATTACACTACATAACAAATAGGTATACTCTTATCTGAATCTGAATAGATTCTAAACCTAAACCCAAGAGTTGTGCTGAGTGAACTGTATTGTACAGTGTACTGTACAGTAATAAGTAGTACCATATGCCAACAACACGTCCCAGCATGATGTACCATGCACCAAACACACGTCCCCTCATCCCGTACCATGTGCCAACAACACGTCCCATCATGCCGTACTATGTACCAACCATACGTCCCATCATGCCGTACCATGTACCAACCATACGTCCCCTCATGCCGTACCATGTACCAACCATACGTCCCCTCACACCGTACCATGTACCAACCATGCGTCCCCTCATGCCGTACCATGTACCAAGACACTCGTACCTACGTACCGTACCTTAGTACCCTAGCACAGTACCCATGACGTAAGCTTCCTCCAGAAACCATACTTAGCACAACTCTTGGGTTTAGATAAATTTAAACA
Organism: Symbiodinium sp. clade C Y103; assembly: GCA_003297045.1. Classification (NCBI taxonomy): domain Eukaryota; class Dinophyceae; order Suessiales; family Symbiodiniaceae; genus Cladocopium; species Cladocopium sp. clade C. Next base: position 319,060 of record BGPT01000398.1, read on the forward strand.
TATTTAAACCATGCAAAGAACAGGTGATTGACGGAAATTCCTAAGGTAGAATGGGATATAATAGTGGCTATAAATGGTTATAACATGTTGTAACACGGCAAAACCTTCAAAAAACATGGCAGACATGGCCTCAAACAAGAAACATTGGGATGTAGGCAACAAAAAACCATTAAACATGGGACTGTAATTTTCAACCATGGGTACTTGCGCAGTTAAAATGAGGACTCAACCAACAAAGACCACAAGTTCAAACCAGCTGCTGGTAGTTGACCAATTCACAATGATGCAGCTTTACTGTGTCCACGTGAAAAAACCTCGCGGTTAGGTTTTAAGACTTTACTTTCTATGTTTTGAAGGTATTGACCAAAGGATTTCAGATGTGCATCCAAACAACGAAAAAATGGTTTTACGTACAAAATTTGGGGATGCCCTTACGATTCTGACCTGTTCAACCTACTAACCATACCCGACCATACCCGCAGCAAGTGCGCTACACCCCGCAGGTGTTCCACTATATACTCGCAGGGTTTTTGCAGGGTTTATGTAGGAATTCTTTTTCGGTTTCTTTAAGGTTTCTTTGAAGCTTCTAGGCTTTTCAAATTTATGAAAAAAATGTAAAACGTGACGAACACCGATGGATTTGCAAGAGCCATCAAGTTATAACATCCCAACATAGTGGAAGGCCACAAAGTACTGTAATGGCCACCAAAAATGAGGTTTCCAACAATCATCCAGAAAGAGTTTGGGGCATAGCACAAGTGCTGGCCGTAACAATAGGGCTTCGACCAACCTGATGCTTTCACCGGGTGACACCTTATTCCATCCCTCGACAAATGGAGGTTTCCTAAAATAGGGGTACCCCAAAATCATCCATTTCAGTAGGATTTTCCATTATAAACCATACATTTTTGGGTACCCTCATTTTAGGAAACCCCCAAATGGAAACGGTACCTCTAGAATCTTCTACATGATTCTACATCTGAGAAAAAACACGGCCCGTTTCGACTTGGGGGGAAGGGAGCAGCCACGACTCGGGGTTCAAAAAAAAAAATTACCTCTGGGGCACCACCATGCGGGGATAAAGATTCATTGCTGTATCATTTTATCATTGTGATATCCAAATTATGATCCATTATTATACCATGATTCCCATTATATCCCAACTGGGTTATAATCTTTGGCCAATTATTTCCACATCACGACGTGAGGTCACTATAATTCATCCGGATATTATGTCATTCTCCGTTCTCCGGGCTCCATGGGGTTATTTAGATGGGCCATGGAATTAGCGTTGTCTGGTTAGTAAGTGGACTATAATCCACTATATCCCAATCATAATTTACCAACTGCTGATAAGTAACTGCTAGGTAAATGATTTATACCTGGTTTTCCTGGTGATAAACCAGCAGTTGACAGATACACAGCAGAAAACACCAACTGCATGGCCCATCAACTACCCATCAAACCCCCATTCACTCACCGGGATGACCCATTGTAAGTATCATCATTAATTACATCCGATTTTTTGCTAGTTCAGTCAGTTCAGTCCGTATTCTTGATGGTCACATCCCAACAAATCCATGTAAAATCCTGTAAGGTGGCTAGGTGTAAACCATGATCTCCCCATTACTATCCCATTAAATCAGCATATACATCCCATTTTATCCCTATAAAATCACATCCATCTTGCACTGTCACCCATGATAATTTTTTGGGGGTAGTTCAGTCACTTAAGTCCCCACTGTAGATATTCTATCGTTAGTTGGGGGTTTACCGGAAGGGCACCACCATCTGGGAAGAACAAATTCCACCCACACCTCCCGCTGCTCTGGCGCGGGGCTACGCCCGGACCCCGCGCGCCGCTTCTGGGGCGACGCCGCAGCCTCGGGGCAGTACCAAAACCGGCGGAGTTCACCGGTGAACGGTGGGAGTTTCACAACCAAAAACCGCCAGAGTAGTGAATTTCCACCATGAAAAAATCTGGATTTCAAGAAGAATTTGGATCTGATTATGACTTGACTGACAAAAAAAATCACCATGAAGAATCCGGATTTGATCTAGCCAATATGTGGCTTCAACAGACACAAAAAACATCACACTATCAACAACAAGAATTTGACAGTAACCCATAGATTTTGTTTGGATGTCAGGCAACCCAACAATTGTGAATACCACTCAAAGAAATACTGGAAGATGCAAGGTATTCTGAAGGGACCCTTGATCAGTGTCAACCCTCAAACATAAGAACAGGCACCAAATTTACTGGCAGGGTCTCTGCAGAATGCAATCCTTAGATTTCCGTGTCTTTAAAATCCGGTATGTGGAATTGAACCAGCATGCTGGTGTCCGAATGTAGCAAACATAGTAAGGATTCAATCAGAAAAATATGAATTCGCATGAGGTTATCCAGCACGACTGGAACATACTCTGGGACATACTGGGATCCTTATAGTTGCAAGAAGGGCGATTTAGGCGCAAAGAATCGGAAAATTTGCAGCTACATCCCTCTGCGCGGCACATCATGTGATATCCCGTGGTTTTGGATCAAAAATTGAGTGCAGATCGACCCACAAGAGTTGGCATCCTGTCAAGACTATCCAACTTTAAGGGTGTTGAAAATTTTTGGACCCATCCGTGTGTACAATCTCTGGCAATCTAACCTCTCACTGGAAAATGCTCAATCTCTAGATGATCATCCGATTGAAGACCATGCTTCGACATGCTAAATTCTGCATATCCTGTTCCAAAAGGTTCTTGGAGGATCATCCCACGAATCGTTTACTGGTTAGGTTCCCTGAATACTAACTAAGTATGTAAAAATTAACTATAACTAGAACCAGTTAAGAGTCCTCGCTAGTAAGGCCACATCTTCCATATCTTGGTTGCTGGGAGGCTCTCTCTCCATGCCAACCCATTGACAAGGGAGTTCCAATTACCCTCTGGTAATCAAACATGGCAATCAAAAACCCACCATTTGTGTGATTTCCCACTAAAACCTCCATTTACAGTGGGTTTTCCCATAGTTTTCCCATGATTTTCCCATTAAAACCTCCATTTATAGGGGAATTCCCCAGCTAGCCACGTTTGATGACACCGGAGGGTACTATGTGGGATGATGGAATCTCCATCCCAACTCGTCCCCTGGCCTCGGAGGGAGGCCTCACGTGGCGTCTGGTTTCCATCCGTGGGGGGTGAATGGTCTTTGATGGGAACTAAATCAAGAGTATGTTGATGGGGTAATGGGGATATGACTTTCTTCGAGTGATCCCCACCAAGTGACATTCTAACTGGCATACATTCTGACATATTCTATCTGACATCTATTTCGCCATCCTATCTGACATATTTTCTGTCACTCTATCTGGCATAATTTCTGACATTCTATCTGGCATGCCATCTGGCATTCTATCTGACATGTATTGTGACATTCCATCTGGCATATTTTCTGACATTCTATCTGGCATGCTATCTCGCATCTATTCTGAAATTCTATCTGGCATTTTTTCTGACCTTTGCAGACATTCTAGCTGCCATTCTATCTGACATATATTCGGACAGTTCGTTTGGAATTCTATCTGACATTCTGTCTGACATTCTATCATCCCCAAATGGCAGGTTTGTGGCATTGGGTTTGCCACATTTGTATAACGCCTTAAAATCATTCAACCAGCAGGGGCTTAGCAGCCCACTGCTCGGTTGAGCCACTAAAAAATACCTTTTTCCCATCTCATTGTACTACTTGGTTGATAAGTTTCCACTACTATGCGTTAGTTATATAACCAATATCATTTATCTTGCAAACCCAAGGAAAAACCATACCCCTATCCCATCTAGTTATCCTACTTGGTTCAAACGTGTCTCTGCTATGGGTTGGTTCATAATCCCACGAAGTAGCTAACCAATCCCATGGCCCACATAGGTAATCCATGGCAATCCTGGTATTGAATCTGTTGATATGGATTTGAATTTGTCAAGAAATAGGGTATATCTCCAACTATAAATAAGGATGATGATCATTCACCATTGGATTGGTTTAAGGGAATATTTGCAGGAAAGCCCCATATTTAATGGGAAAATCCATGGCTTCCGGTGAACCAATCCATTGACTTGTTAATAAATAATATATTAGCTATGGAAAATCAATGAAAATCAATGAAAATTACCGAATTTCATGGGAAAGTCAACGATTTCTATGGCCATGTTCAATAGCAAACTGTCAGTTTACCAGACGGTCCCGCCTGGCAGGTGAGGCCGGACCCCGCGCCGGTGAAGGCGGCGGCTTGGGCCGGTTCACCACCTTGGCCGTGGCACGGCGTTGGCGGGGAAGGCACCGGAAAAACGCTGGGAAACCCCTGGGAAAACATGGGAAAAAACAGGCAGGCAAATTCGGTAGTGCGCTGGGAAAATATGGAAAGAATTTGATTTTTTAAACACGTTGAATTGATTAGAGCAAGATTGGTACACTCAATGGATGACCACTCTTTTTGCATAAAATTTATGGCAAGTCGATGTAATTTGATGGAACATTAGGTGTTTGATCATTGCGAATCTTGGACTCTAGCTGCAAAAAAAGTTCGGCACAAAGTTGGATGTATCTATTTAGCTGGGTAGATAAGTTTGTTGGGTAATCAGTATTGATCCATGATCCTAGGTTGACCAGAAATGTGGGAAACATGTGGGAAAACATGATTTTGAACAATTGGGGAAGATGCCAGAAGCATTAGGAAGTATGATGAAAAATGTGCAGACAATTGGTTCGAGTATACACAAGAAAAACAAGCATTCGGCAGTTGTTGAAAACGGATTTGAACAGATATCACATATCCATGAATCCCTGTAGATAATCCCAGAATAGCCCATGATATCGAACAATATCCCATTGATCATTATCCGCATGTTTCATCCCCCGTGGCTCATTGCTTCGAATGGTGGTTGAAAAAGCCGATTAAAGAATGTCAGGCAGTCATTCGGGATCCAACATCCTGAAAAGCTATACTTCGAGAAATAGCTATACTTAGGGATCATTCTCCTTTGTGGTCACTAGATTTCATTGTTAGAATTAGTACCCCAAAATTCATGGAACAGTGTTACCAGGATGTTAGTTCGAGAATAGTTCCCTCATTATGTCATCATGTGTCGCACTTTTCGGCATTGACCTGCATGGGGGCCCTTAACATAGTAGTAAACATTTGTAAAAAATGTAAAAATCACTTCATTGACCCCCAAATGACCCCTAGTCATTGCCAGTCATGATTTGTTCATGATTATTACTGGGTGTTGGGTTTACCCCATGAATTCCAAAACATTGGACAAGACCACATTTGGGTTTTGGCACAGGTCAAATTCCTGAAGTTTCACCAGAATCCAAGCCACATTGGCGCAGATCGGTATGTGTCTCTCCGCGGCTTCGGGATTGAAGTAGCGCCCGCAGTGGTGGCACATGGTCTCAGTGCGCGGGCGCCCCGGAAATGTTCTGCAACAAAAAAAACAACGGGTGGTCCTTGTGGGGGGATTCAATGGAGATATCATGGGAATACTTTTTGGCAATATTATTGGGAACATCATGGATCATCATGGGATATAAATCCGATACACATCATTGGATTCAGTCACCATAATATTGTGGTTTGCAAGTTATATATTAAATCACTGCAGTCAGTAGGTCAAGATGAAATCCTCTCTGTGAATGGGATGTCACCATGTTCGCTAAACAGCTACCCTCCCGCAATCAAACATGGCAATGGAAAGTCAACCATATCTAGATGATCTTCCAAGCTATAAACCTCCATTTACAGTGGGTTTTCCTATAGTTTTCCCATGATTTTCCCATTCAAACCTCCTCTTGTAGGGGATATTCCAGCTTGCCACGTTTGAGAGCAATGTCGGCAGATGAAGCCTGCGCTTTGGGATCCAACATCAATACATAACCCTCCGCTCGTCAAACATGGCAAGCTGGGAAATCCCCTATTAAAACCAAGGTTGACCCAGGCCTTCTCCTGCTTTTTGAGATTTTTCTTGGGCATGGGTAGGATACCCCCCACATTTTTCGTGCTTTACAGAATTTTTGAACCAAGCATATTCCGTATTCCCTTCCAATCTTCTACCTACCCTCCTGCAATCAAACCTTAGCAATTAAAACCCCCCTATTTATTTCGATGATTCTCCCAGCGAACTAAACCTCCATGGCCCATTTTTCAGCCACGTTTGATGACACAGAAGGACCCAGAAGGTAATATCCCATTGTGTTCCCATGAATAGCTCCACCAACACTGAATCATTCAATGATTCAATATCCCCATTACTATAGCGTTGTATCACCAATAATAGCCCCAATCAAATCCCAATTATCAATAAGTATATCAGGTAAATCATCCCTATTATCCTCATTTTTGGTTGGAATCATCCCTATTGGATCTGTTCAGGTGGGGATCCAAGTGGAGTATTCTTTATGTGGGCGGTCCCCGCGCAAGGGCCCGGGCCATGCCGGAATGATCCGACTTCCGGGTGGGCTGGGGAACCTGCGGCGACAAAGGTGCTGAATTCAAACCCGGTAGGTTTCAGCCAAAGAAGTGGATGTTACACCAACAAAACGCAAAGTCTGTGTTAATTATGTTTTTTGGCTTTAGCTCTTTCCAGTCAGAATTTACCGGATTCATCTAACAAATGGAAGGCTGACATGTCATAGAGAGGTTAGAATGGTGACTCTAACCAGAAAAAAAAAATGAAGTTACTTGATTGTGCCCCACATCTTGGTGGTCTTCAACTCAATGTCAATGGTCAGGCCGATTGCCGCGCTTCACAAGGGTCTCCAATTCTGAATCCCGCTGAATTTCTCGATGGTTGACCTTCTTGCCTTTTTACATAAAGCAACTTAAATCCTGGTTTTTACCGTGACATCAAAAATGCTATATATATATATCAACATGTGATGATTGCTTCAATTGTTTCCCAAGTTGGACCCACTCCCATGGATATCCACATCTTTCAGACCCACTCCCGTCAAATTTTGATGTGCGACCTCTTCCCCGCGTCCAGCGCGACACGCACTTACAAATTCTTCCTTGAGGGGCTGTCAGCAGCTTTGCTTCAGTGACAACGCAACCCAATCTGGTGGTTAAAGCTGGGGATTTCAAGATGCGCATTAAACCCGTGAAGGTGAGTATAGTTGACCAACTAATATTTTATGGGATAGAACCAGCAAGTTTGGTATGTTATCCCTCTGGAAATTAAACTGAGAGTGAAACATCGCTTGTTTGGAACCCCTTAAAAAGTGGTCTATCTGTAGGAATCACCATGAAAAAGTGAATATTGGTGAATGTTGTGGGAAGCCCCTGCGAAGTGGCCTTCACTCAAGATAATCAAACATGACAAGGAAAAATGACCATCTATATCCATCTATAGTGGGGAGCTCACATATAATTGGTCAAGCATAGGATATTTTGTATGGTTAGGTTTTGTTGCAAGATCTTATTTGGTCAAAGGCCCCAAGAGTCAATAGTCGAATCTTTTCAAGTCGTTGGTTGCAACCGTAGAAGATAGAGTGAAGATACTGTGGTTGGAACAGCCACAGTATATGGGCAAGAGCCAGCCTCAATTTGATTTTTAAAAAAACTACCCTTGGGCATTTTAGGTTTCCAACAATCTTTCCATGTTTCCATGGACTCATTTTTCTACGGGCATGAGTCAAGAATACGCCACTTCACAAATTTGTATGGTGAAGTCAACCTAACTCAACCAAACTCAGGGGCTCTCAACCAGTGATCCAGACAAAACCATCCATATCCTACCCACTCAAAGGGAACTTTAAGTTTGCCATCCCCAAACGTCTTCCAAGCTTCATGTTGTCTCCGCCAAGACCTCAAAATTCACTCCCCAACCCGTCTGTGCTGATGTCCCCATGATTGCTGCTTTCCCTAGCTCAGTGGGAAAAAAATGATGTCAAGGTTCCCAGTTCCCTATCATGTTGACGTTCAGTTGAGCCTTGTAAATTTGGATTGGATCCTTCCATTTTAAGCCTTCTTCCAATTCGGGGAAAAGGGGTGCACTCTGGCCATCACACCTGAGAACCGAACATCTCATTTTTGTTGCATGAACACGATGAAAGATGGGCATGTGTCAAACATTTAGCACCTTGGACCCACCGAATTTGTCATGTTTTTTTCAAACCCATGCGTCGAAGATTGCGGGACTACAAAAGTTCGACCCGTGCCCAATGTGCGACCCAAAAGTTACCTGAGGTAAATCTGTACAAGGTGGGTGCTGCAGATAAATCAAACTGTACCAAGATGTCACCATCCACTGCTAGAAAATATGCTTGGATTGGCTCAAGGGGGCCCATTACATTCCCCAAAATATCCCCCATTGATGGACTGACCTATTGGAAAATTGATCAAAAATACCTTAAGATATCCATCATATTGTTGATTTAATTGTGTTGACTTGATATCCCATTGTCTGCATGAAAGGTGCCTGTGAAATGGCATTGCTTCATGTACTACAGTACATGTCGGAAGGAGCGAAAATTAAACCATACTCCTCATCAACTACACACATTTTGCAAAGTATGGGAGGAACATAGGTGAACAATCAAAAGTACCCCTATCCCATCTCATGAAATCCTAGTTGTTTGATATGTTTCCATGCGATAGGCTATACAAATCCACAACAACCTAGGACCTAGGGTAGTCTACTCCCTATAATGATGTAATCAACAAGGGTATTTGGGGTGGCGCAGGCGCAGGCAACTTCATCCATGCCCCATGCACATTTCGGATGGTCGAAGTCCCACCCATTTCAGATTTTTCTTGGGGTGGCTTTATTGGCACTGGGTTTATCACATTATATTACAGTAGTGTGGTAATGAAACCTAATGCCACGCAATCCCCACTTTGGGTTAAATTGGGTATACACTGCTCGCAATGGGATGATGTCTATCATGACCCCCAGTCATGGTTGGTGAATGGATTTTTTAATGCTTCCAGGCTCGCACCGTGCTCCTTCGGTCAAGGGACGACTTCTTTTGCGCTTGCTCGCGCGCTCTTTTGAGTTCCCTCTCCTGTCGCAGGATGGAAGAACTGGAGTTTAGGCTTTCAAACTAGTAACTGAGGCAATGATAGTGACAGTATAACCAATAATCACGGGAATGTAATGGGATATACTCTAACAATCATGGGTGCAGCCAATAACACTGGGAGATTCGTGAGGTAAACCCCCCGCCCTTGAAGACAAGGACGCGATTGCCGCTGAAAAGATTCTGTACATAGACATAGTTATCTCGGAACGCATTTTGATTGGGTCTAGTTCTTTTTTCTTGTTCGCCCAAATAGACTGTGAAGGAATTTCTGAAAAAAAGAATCGGCCATTATTCAAACTATATTTGAAACCTTGTCCATTCAATGCTGGTTTTCCAAGATATCCCGGGTTCAAAAAGCGAAGCCTCTAGAGGTAGCCACCTCCAACTCATCCTGCGAAGAATTTCGATTCTTAGATTTGATTGCTTGACGTCTTGGGACGTGAACCTTCGAACTACATCTTGATTGTTTGACTCGAAGGCCTGAAGGTCACACCCCATGTCACCCTGCCTCATCCTCTTCTTTTCTTCGATAGGCCTCCGGCGAGACCTCAGGTATCACCGAAACTGGGATGCCAGGATGCCCTACCTGCTAATCCTGGCAATGAATGCAAACACAAACATGTTCAATGAGCAAACGATCTTGCAAAAACAAACATGACCATTGCCATGTTTGACTGGCCGATGTTAAGATCGAAGCTAAATTCCAGATACCGAGTGGATTTGTCCAAGGGAATTCTGGGCGTTGAACTGAACCCTTTATTGCTCAAGGGTTTTACGGTCGGTCTAAACCCTCCAAACTTGCAGTTTAAGAACGGAGTTCGTGTAAAAATACCCCAAATCCAATGGTCTCTCGTCATTTTCCGCATTAAAATGGCCACTTGGGGGGTATATCATTATATATCCCATTTCAGACCTACCCAAATGGAACTTATGGCGCCATCAGCCATCTGAACCCAAGATGCTCAAAATATGGCGCTGAGAAGGTTGGATGGTTGTGAAATCAACGATTAGAATTAGTATCTTATAGTTCTTCATCAACTCTAAATCTCACTACAAAAATCACCAAAATCAACTCAAAATTCATCAAAATCCATGAAAATCAACTCTCAAACCTATTTTCAATCCCCAGTTTTTTCCCATGTTTTCGCCACCCGTTCTGTTGGTGCCGAAAGCACGAAGGATGGGCCGCTGCCGGTGCGTTGGGCCTTGGCATTGAAGACCTTGGCACCTGGACGTGGAGCCAAAATCGGGTGGAAAAAACTGTAAAATCCATGGGAAAATCTATGGAAAAATGGAAATCACCTGAGAAAAATATAGATTCAATTCAATGGGAAAATCTATGAAAAATCTGTGGATAATGGAAAATCTATGGGAATTGACCAAAGAAGATTGAAAATTTATGGAAAAATATGTGGATTCGATTAAACTTAACCAGCCAAAGTTGCAATTTCACCAAACAAAATGATTATATAAGATTATCTAACCCTTCAAAAAAATGGTAGAGAAAGCGGATTCAGCAAACAAAATATGGATTGAATGGGGGTTCATCTGAAAATGGCTTGGTTGTAGATAATTGTAATATAGCATCCAGCTAGCAGTTCGACGCTTAGAATCTCCCATTTTGAGGAAGGTAAGCTTCCAACTGCTGTGAGTCATACCAGTGACATGCATTCCAACCCTTTTATTTTCACCCCCAGCTAAATTCATATTGAGCAGCAACTGCAGCTGCTAAAGTTTCAAGANGGGCAGCCGACGTGCGGCAAAACCTTGCAGCTGCTGAGCGACTTCGACTTGGAGGTGGGGAACCTGGTGACCGAGATCTAAGGGGCTGACCTATCATTAGGTTATGAGCCCAACGTGGCCTTGCTGAACTCCTTCATCTACCAAAGCTCTACTTCCAAGACAATACGAATGATGCAAAGGAGAAGGGNAATTTTCAACAAAAACAATGAAAATCTTATTGAAATGAACCAATAAAATTATTGAAATTCATTTCAATAAGGTTATTGAAATATTTCAATAAAAAGTGAATTTCAATAATGGATCCAAAAATCAATAACTTTATTGAATCTTTTCAATAAGGCGTACTCTGGG
>BGPT01000399.1:1184-17826 GCA_003297045.1 Symbiodinium sp. clade C Y103
TTTACACGAGTATAAAAGGATAGAACGCTACAAAGGCTTGAAACGCTAAATCTTCTACAAAATGGTAGGTGCTGTAGATAGCAATTTTCCCATTGTAGGGATTTGCACGGTACCATTTTGTAGCAATGAGTGGGTTTTAGAGNGCAATTTTCCCATTGTAGGGATTTGCACGGTACCATTTTGTAGCAATGAGTGGGTTTTAGAGCTTGTTTCATTTTTATCTCGGTGCATGATCATTTTTTTTGGCACCGAAACCCACCATTTTGTAAGAGACACATGTCCATTTTGTAGAGGATTGTCAGGGTATGTTTTGTTGTGTGAATATAGTTTTTACCTATTGTTCCATCTTTTTGGTGGAATTAGATTATCCAAGAAAAATGACCCAAAAAACCATTTTGTAAAGCCCTGACATTGGCCTTACCATTTTGTAGAGTCCCTAAAACCATTTTGTAGGCAAAACCATTGGGTCCCTATAAAATGGTACACCCTAAGTCGACCCAGGGAATGGCCATGGGGATGGGTATATGGAATTATGCATCCTTCCAGGATATACAATGATGCAACCTTGGTATATAATTATATCTAAATCACAGGTTCATAGATAATATATAAAGACCTGGAGGTTTCCTAAAATGGGAGTGCCCCTCTGGTAAACTAACGTAACTCATCACCATGCTTTTAATGTCAAAATCCACGAACTTTCTATGGCCATTTTCAATAGCTACGTTTAATTACCAGAGGGTTTTCATTTTTCATTCTGCAGCCTTACCAGAGGGTACCCCTAAATCTTCCATTGTAAACCATCCGACTCAAGGCCGTGGCCTTGCTGGCCCTTGGTGAAGAGATCGCCGCAAAGGCCGCCATCGCAGCACCTCGGAGGGGTCACAGCTGGCTGGGAACGCCTACAGAAATGGAGGGTTCAATGGGGAATTTTTATCTGTAAATGGGGAAGATACAGATAATGATGCTATGGGAAATATTGATGCGAATTTGATCATCAAGCAGTGATGATTCATGGGAATTTAATGATGCCATAGTTGAATTTCCACATGCAAAGTGGGTTTTCTCCACCGTGTGCATGTCACATCTCAGCTGGTGACCTTTAAGACGAGCGCGTCACTTCCTATGATTGCGCTCAGTGGACTGGGTGGGTACCAGTTTCTGGGGCGTTGTTCCATTTTCTTCCACTATCATGATGTTAATGATGATTGATGGGCATATTTCATAATGTAACTACAGCCAACAATACGATCTAATGGGATTATGGGATATGCCGTGTGGATGCTTTGGAAAATCACCATTTTTAGACGGTAAATCATCGAACTGATCCGACCATCATAGCCTATTTGGATTTATCCACACATAAATGTGCGCGTACAGAAGTGCGTTCACCTTTTTTGATCTTTTTTGAAATATTCGCCCTCCACCATTTAATTTATATGATTTTCCCAGCTATAAACCTCCATTTATAGTAGGTTTTACGGCTAGCCACGTTTGATTACCGGAGCCTATGCCTATTTATCCACCCGTGGCGACTGCCTAGGTGTGGACCTTGGCCTTGCGAGCCTCTCAAAGAGAGCAGCTCACCAAAGCAGGAGCCTTGGAACTCACGGCCAAGGTACGCCCGATGCGGTTGGGGATGGTGGGTATAAGTCAGGTGAAGAGCAGCAAATGTCTCCAACTTGGGGTATCCCAAAGAGAAGCCCAAAATTGGCAATGCCCTGGATTCACATTGCTCCTCCAGGTGTGAGCAACTTGGTGATATACATGATGGTTTGTACCCTCATAGCAATCACCAAGACTATCTCAAGTGTTTCACTCGGGACTTTCGTCTCAATGGATTGATTGATGACACATCTTTCAGGAAAATTTAATATTTGCGGGAAATGCGGATAGTAAGAATTTCCTCTAAAACCATGTAAAACCAAGTCTGGAATTTCCAGAGACATTTGCACTCAGGATGTATTGGAAATCAGTTGGCTATTTGGTCCAACTTTAGCTACCTCGTAATTTGTAATTTATTAACTATAAATCGGCCGTTTTGTTGCCAAGCATCTTGGCGCCCACGAAACCATCCGCACCGTGCTTGGGGTTATATTTCCAATCATAAATGAAGACATTTCAGCATATACAGGGGCCCCCTATCCCAACTGATGGGGACTCTCCAGGCCATTGCGTTCCATGGCAACAATGCAGAGCTCCAAGCAGCGGGCGCTGGCGTGCTGCGACTGCTGTGCAGTGGGCACAGGCACCGGTGATGTTGCATTGCGATGGTCTTTACCGGGTACTTGGAGCCTCCCCGGTCAGAGTTATCCCCAGTTAGCCAATAGATTAAATGTGTAAATCTAGTGATGATATCCAAATCACCATGGATATCCTTTTTCCACTGGTTTGTTGAGTATTGGAAGGGTTACCATGAAGCAAGAGAACCATCAGAAGCACATGGTATACCAAACTGGCTCATCTAGTTTTCCCAAAAGAACCATATCAGCTTTACAATCAATATCATCCACCAAAATGCCCTTGTTGGTTCTTATAGTGGATTACAGTATACTACCTAGCTTACTGTTTTAAAAAGGTTTGTTATACGCCTATAAGCTGATCATCCCACTCCAGGTTAGCTCAGCGCAATCGCCGGCGCGTCATCTTCCTGGGGGGTGCCGAGTCCATTCTGGGCGCCATCCAAACCTTCCCGGACGACTGCGAGGTGCGCGCCGGGTCGCTTTGGCTGCCAAATCCTCGTGGCAATCCACATGGAATTGGAAAGCAAATGGAGAAAATGCCGTGGAAAAATCATGGCCGATTGGACATGGCTGTTTTTTCGGTGCCATTTTTGGTGTGAATCTTCGATTTTGGTTGATTTTGCGGGTTGGTCATTGGCTTTGTTTTAGTTGAGGTAGAACTGGCCACCTTTTGATACATGCCCTCTGGTAATCCAACTTGAAAATGGAAGCTCAGACATATTCTTGTCTATGTTTCATGTATTTTCATGTTTGCCAATTATGATGATGTTCCTTTAGAAAGTTGGGATTTCCATTGCGACGCTTGATTGGAAGGATACAGCCTTTGGTAATTATCAATGGACGCTTCTCAGCTTTCAGATTCACAGGTACATGCTTTGCATATGGGGAATGTTCCGTTGTTAGGTTTGATTGGTGAGGGTTATGTATGATGGTGAACCCCATCGTTTAACAATCCTGACCCAATGCAGAAATTACCGGAAAAGTGTTCAAAATTGGGAGTGAGGTATATGGTATGCCCGTGAAATCGAACATAGCAATGGGCAATCCCAATGCTTCACATTAAAATCAGGGCAAGAGGTCGATGATGTCCCGCTGCCAGATAAGATTACCGAAGGTGAAGGGTACTTTTGTTTGGTTCAGATGACAACGGGTGCCCCGAAACCATCCCAAACCTATGGTTTAACATCATGTCTTCCACTACAACACATATCACAAAATGTCCATTAGATGGATATCTTCAATTTTTTCGATGGCCTTCTCAACCTAGTGCAGGTCATGCGAGAAGCATGTGGCGCGTTGAGGGCGATGGCACACAAGAATCCTGTGCCCCGGCGCTGGGTGCAATTTGGGTTCAAAATCGGGATGCCTCTGGTCATGGTACCCTTGAGAATGCCAAATGGCAGTTTCACATCCTACACACATGGTGTCTTGATGGATAAAGAATCGAACTAAATGAGGGATTTTCCATTGCCATGTTGGATTAGCGGATGGTATATAGATTTAGGGGTATCCTATTCTGAAACAGACTTGGTGACCAAAGCTAGTAGTAACACAGTCCATTTGGTTTCCCCTACCTTTCAATCATTTGCTGACAATTGGGCCAAAGATGGCACCATGATGCGCTTAAAATTGATCTAAATGACGTGTTGCATGCTTGGACTGATGACTGGCAAACGAGGGTCTCCCAGAAGTCTCCTTTCCCCCACTGCAGTTGCATTGGCCACACGCATTCACTTGCTGATGAAATCATGATGTTGGTTTCAGGAGATTCCAGGTGACGTGCAAGTTAAAGAGTTTGACCTCTATAAACTGGGCTTTATTCAACAGGTTCTCAGGATATTCCGAGCTTTCAGGATGTCTCCTAACCCCTTACGCTCTGGAAAAGGACCTGGAAATTGTGGGTGTTCGATATCTACCTCTTGATAATCAAACATGGCTTGCTGGCAAAATCACCCATTTAAATTGAGTTCGATGATGTTCACATTCAAACCTCCATTGAGTTCGGGGATTTCCCAGCAAGCCATGTTTGATTACCAGATTACCAGAGGTTGCCTTCTACCGAGGTGGGCGCTCGGAGAATCATCGAAAACGACGGCTTCAAGTACTGCATGGAGGTTCGATTGGAGAAAGGTAGAAGCAAAGGTGGAAGCTGGGTCTGAAATCTTGGAATAATTAGCTCAACCTTCAAGTTTGACATTATGTCTCTCTTTTGTTGTTGCCTCTTCTCCCTATATGTGCAGTATGATTATGCATGTATACGCATCAATTTGATATGTCTTTGAGGCCAAAGCCCATCTTTCCCAAAATCTATGCCTTTTTTTTTTCGAGGAGAACTCCCGCAGTTTGATCTCCAGGCTTTGGAGTATCCAGATGATTCAGTTAGCAGCTGGGGGATCTCAGGCAGTCTGAGGATTCGGGGGAAAACAAAAAGGATGGGTAATTTATTTTGTCGACCGTGAGACAGGATACGTGAGGATGCAAAGTACACTGGGGTAAACTAACATAGATGTGGAAAACCCATCATTTGTACAGTAAATAATGTTCCTACAGAAACCAGTCTTTTTTTTACATCTATGTTACTTTCTCCTAGGGTATGTGAAAATTCCAGCTCTCATCCCACTTGAGGTTCAACAGCTTCGTGCCGAGGTCTGGCGTGCAAAGCCATTGGGGCGCTCCAATGTGCCGCGCAGGTGCCGCCGTAGCGGAACTGCCGTTGGAACTGTCCCGGCTGTGGATGGCCCGGGGATGAACATGCTGATGTTGGGGATGGTAAGCAGGGATGTACTATGATGATCTATGATGTGCTGATGTCGTTTCAACACAGTGACACAATGGATAGATATAGGATGATATAGGCAATGCTATAGGCAATGATTGAAAGTAGTGAAATGTCTTTGTTCCAGCATGTGCATTGGTGCCAGGAGATGTGTCCCTCCAAAAGTTTTGTGGGATCCAACGAAATAATTGGGATCTCCAAAAATTACTTCAGCCCTCAACAAACCAATCAGCTGCTGGGTTCAACATGGTTTAACTATGGTTTGAACTGAAGGTAACACGTAACGGGATTTCAACCAAAGCCAACTCATATTGAGTTGGTTATATATCTCATGATATCCCCATGTTTCCACACTGCTGGTCATATTCCTATCTAGAACCGAGTTTTGGACAGATGTTCCTGCAGCTGCCTTGGCCCAAATTTCGCCGAAGATCGCCGCATCGCCATGTCGGCAGATCGCTTGGTGGAGCTGTTCCTGCAGTGACACGCCATGCGTTTTGAAGATGGTTTGTTTATTTGGACAATCCTGGGAGAATCATGGGACAATTATGGGAGAATTATTGCAGAATTGTGAGAGAATTCTACGACAATTATAGGGAAATTATTGGACAATTAAGTTATTGAAGATAATTCGTGGAGAATTCTGGGGGAATTATAGGAAAATTGAAATTTGCCCCGTTCCTGTTTCACATGAATCTGGCAGTGTAATGGCCCTGCCTGTGTCTCGCCCCTCAGTTATGAGGCAGACTTGGTCTGAAGGCGATGGAGAGAGAGAGAGAGAGAGAGAGAGAGAGAGGGGGAGAGAGAGAGAGAGAGAGAGGGAAGGAGGGAGAGAGAGAGAGAGAAAGTATAGGGAACTTATTGGACAATTATTGACAAAATGAGCCTGGAAACTTCTGGTGCAATTCTTGGGCATTTGTTTGACAGTTAGGGGCCAAAGTAAATGATTGGTAGATAAGTGGTAAATGGTTCAAATTGGTAAGTGTCCCCCTGGTTAAACATGTCGAAGATCACCAATGTTGATCCAATTGACATCGCAATATCGGTCAGACAATCTCTAACATCATGTTCAGATGCTTTGGCAAGATTCATGTGATTTAATTAAACAAACGTTTTCAACTTGTTGTCAGGGTCATTTCCGGCGGTCTCTTTCTCCAGACAGCTGAAGTGAACCCTGATTTCAAGTCAACCAAAGTGCCAAGCAAGCTCCGAACCTCAGAAGCCTCTGTCACTCTGATAAATATAGTGCCATATAGTGCCTTTCTGGGATCTATATAGCTAGCTCCGTAAATGATTTTGGAGTATCCAATCAGCTTGCCGCGTTCGTGCTGAGGGCGGCCAGAGGGGATGATGACTCTGCCCAAATGCATGAGCCTGATCAAGCGGCCATCGACCGTGCCATTGGGCATATGGAGATGCTGATGACCAGCGAGGCGCTCGCATGAAAGTTGGGGAATTAATTCATGATGTGAGTAAAGCAATCATAGACCATACGTTGATGGTTTATTACCACAGTTTTTGATAAATCTTGGGATGGTATTTATCACCAATGGTTTGCTCTTGCTATACCAAGAGTACTGCGAAAGTGGGTGACCTTACATGAAACAAATATCAGACATGGCAGTTGTCGTGGCAAAAAAAGTTAGTTGATCCACTCCTTCCTTTGATTGGGTGGCGCTTGCACATCGCGGGCGGGATATGCAATAATTTCTTCCGTGTAAAACCATTGGCCATGGCAGTTTGGTGGCAGACACTGTCATTGCCTTCGACAAAGTCTAAGGCTATTCGCAAGATAAATGCACTTGGATCATTCCGCTCAGTATTTCGTACGTGGGGTTAAAAGCCAATCCCAAGTGTTGGGGACTTACATCCTAACTAACCATAACATACCATACAACTAATAATTAACTAACCATGTTTTTCAACCCCCTCCCATCCTCGGATCAGGAGGCGGCGCAGGTGGTGGCGCCGGCCTCCACCTTTACTCTGCTGGGGATGGCCTTGGAGGAGAAACCCAGGTTGGGACTCGGCGCCGTGGCCTCCTACAAGAAGGCAGGACCAAGGGCTGATGAAAGGCTGAAGGAAAGAGGAACCAACTGGCAACATGGCAAGACCTTGAGGCCTTGACTATACAGATGTTTATTTTTCCAACTGTAACGGTCCCAAAATTTCCCAAATGCTCCAATGGATACAGGATGTTTTCAAGCTGCAACAAAAACAACAGCGATTTGAAATCACACGTGCCATGAATAACTTCATTTGGGCGAAGGATAGAGAATGCCCAGAAACTCAGGTGTTTGGATTCATTCCAGATAATCCAGAAATCTTGTGATCTATCCAGTAGAAACTTCAGGATCACCCGATTGGAGGAATCCAGGGAGTATGAAGTACTTATCCCTGAAGCTGCTTAGATAGACAGTGGTGTTTGTCACCTGGTGATCGTAACTGGGTTATAACCCAAACATAAGTGCATGGCTCCATGGGTTACAAAGGGTTACAGCAGAGTTACAATCATCAGCTACCGAACCACTGGTTGAATCCGCTAGGAGTATTTTCTTGATGCTTTTCCATGGTATTCCCATTAAATCCCCATGAGATTCCATTGAACCGCCCATTGCTAGGGGATTTCCATGGGATTTTCCGGTTGGCTTCGCTGGCTCCCTGGTCCAACATTGCCACCAGGCGTTGCAGTTGCTCACGGGAAACGACTGGGAGCGCTGCGTGTTGCTGCAACAGCTGGGCGCCGCCTCATTAAGGTGCCACTTAAAGGGGCCAGACATGGCGGGAGGTTCGCGAACCAATGGTGCAACATTGGGGAGTTACCCTCTGGTAAACTAACATAGCTATGGAAAATTACCATGTTTAATGGGAAAATCCACTATAAATGGCCATTTTCAATAGCTATGTTAGTTTACCAGGACTGAAACTCAGTGAATATTCAAGATTGGGGGAATGAGCAATCTGATTGTATTTGTGTATGATAGGATGCCAACCAGTATCACCCAACAATACGGGTTTGTCCAGAAATAGGGTCCAAAAGAAATAAGTTTATGTTGAATAAATTGAGAATCCATTTGAATTCTGAGTCGATGCCTCATTTTCAAAAACTTTGCCACCAAACCCCAACCCTGGGTCCCAAGTATGTAGTGATGCCCAGTGCCTTGAGGTTTGACCCGTGCCTGCACTGAGGGACCAACCATATGCCTTTTGTTCCCCAAGGGATGTCACCTGACTTGGCTCAGGGTGGGTCTCTTTGAGGAGGCCCTTCGTTGGCTGAAGGACAGAGGGAGCAGGTGATCAGTGGGGAAAAATGGGTGGTGTAACGATCATGAACCCTCCCCCAAAATGGAAGTTGTGGCATTTGGAGTTTCAGGTGAAGGTGGCAGGAACATATATAATTGTTTGATCTTGCAGGCTAAGATCAGTCATAGATTGTCATTGATTCACCCTGTTTGTCGACGAAAGATAAGTATCCACACATATTGTCATATAGGTTATCACGGGCTTTCTATCCCTAGTTTAGGTGATGGACTTTCCTTTTCGTTTCCACTGGTCCTGGTGAGGAGTGTAGTGAGCTCTGTCAAACAGCTGCAGGGCATCCCAGAGATGTAAGGCTCTTCCAGGGCGCTTTTTCCACGCAACAAACGCGCCTGGAGTTCGCTTCCATGGTGTCTTGGTATGTCTTGGTGCTGCGGGCTGTGCCCAATAAAAACCCTTGGTTGGGCAGTGTGAGCCGTAAATGTAGTAAGCATTGGGCTAAAGATTGGCATATTTGCAAGGTATCTGATATCTGACCTTGATTTTCATCAAAACACCAGGAACCATCATGAATCATGAATATCATGATCTGCGGTGGCAAACCCAGTGACATGACCAGCTGCCCCAAGGTGGAGAAGTTCCTGGCCCAGACCTGGCTGAAACTCGGCGACAGCGCTGCGGCCCAGGCCCATGCGGCGGAGGCCCGGCGACTGCAGCAGCAGCTCTCGGGCGACGCCGTGGAGAGGACGTCGGCGGGTGCGACGGATGTGCCACCGGGAGCCGCAGCGGCCACGTCGTGGCTGGGCACTGGATGAGGGGATGGGGGGAGGTTCATGGTGGTAACCTATGGTAACCTCTAAAAAAAAGATGGTTAAAAGATCTTAAAAGATGTTAAAAGCAAAATGCAAATTCAATGATAGAAAAGCAAAATGCGAATTGAACATAGTAGCGAATCATACTTTTCTAACTTTCTGGGGGTTCCAGTTACGACTATTGGTGAACCAACTCCGTGGCCCATTGTAGTGGATTGGGGATGGGATGGAAATTGGGGTGATAGAACTTTCAAGATTCAAGATTGTTCTTGTATTTTTTCTTAGTTGATGTTGAGGTTGAGAGTTGTTGGGCCAGTTTTACAGCAATTTTGGCCAATCCTGCGGTCCAGTTGGCAATGTTCAAATTTGGTAACAGTCTTTGAAGGTCTTAGACGTCATGGCTGCTGCGCCACCCCTTGACATGGTCCCTTGCCAGGAAAGAGCTGGATCCCTACAAACAACTCTGGGCCGAAACGCCCTCTGAAGAGGTGCGATTGAAGCAGTATCG
Organism: Symbiodinium sp. clade C Y103; assembly: GCA_003297045.1. NCBI lineage: Eukaryota > Dinophyceae > Suessiales > Symbiodiniaceae > Cladocopium > Cladocopium sp. clade C. The sequence goes on from BGPT01000399.1 coordinate 10,782, forward strand.
CTTCGTGGACGAGGGCCCCACTGTCCTGGTCATGTTGGATTTGAATGATCACCTGCCGATCGGTCATGATGCCTCGGCAGCCGTGCCTAGCTTGAGACGAGCTAAGATTGTTCAGCCTATGATTCTATGATATTCTATGATTTTTCAGAAAGCTTTGTGATCCTTACTTCAGTGGCCAGTTCCATGTTTGTTGGTACCCCGTAAGTTGCCTGAATCCAGTCAACGTTAAGCCCTATGTTTGTAAATCGTGTGTATCCGCTCGGGACGAATTCTGATGACAACGCATTTAGCAATGATCCGGGGATGCTGACATCAAGCCACCCTGAGCAGCACCGAGTCTCCATCCAGGTTACTTCTCTGCGCCAGTTCCGTGTGACCTGTCAAGAGAAGGCCGTGGAGATACAGCTGCGGTTGCGTAGTCCGGATGCCAATGGCCGTGTGATGCACTTCATTTTGAGGCGCTAATGTGGGGGGGTTAGCACGTCCCAACCCAGCAGGCCCCCAACAAACCTGGAATCCACTGTAACTTGGAGTCCCACTTGCGGAAACGCCCACTTTGCGGCATCAAGGGTGGGGGGATAATTTCTCAACAGTTTGGTTGCAGGGGAAAAGGATGTGACATGGGCGCAGAATCACCCTTCATAACTGGCATGATTTGATTTTCAGTTTCCCAGACTTGGTTGAAGGGAAAATAGCAACCAGAAGGCAACATATGGGGAGAGAAAGAGAGGGAGACAATAGCATTAAAACCAGCCAGTTTCCTTCAAATGTTCTCTCAACCAATCCAAATATTGGATAGCTAAATCATACTCAATCCATCTAAATCCCGATTTTTGATGGTTGAATTACTGTAAATCCTACTTTTTGACCTTCAAATCTCCCAGTTTCACTACCGCAGGTTGGATCCCCTAAGCCGCGAGATCATTCCGGAGGACACGGTGCCACGGCTTCGTGGCAAGGAGGCGAAAAGGCGATTGGAGGTGAAGCTCTTCAAACGTGACTTGCGGCAGCTGGTTGGAGTGGATCAGTTGAGCCATAAAACGTTACCTCTATTGATGGGTTAAGCTGTTAGTAAGGGCTTTTATATGAACTAGAAACTTGTAGTAGGAATAGTTATGAACCAACCAGGCTTATTTGATGGTTGTTTCTGTGTGTTTTTTTTTTTTTTTTGGGGGGGTGGGGGAACTAACATCGATCATCAGAAGAATTTTTGGATTTTTGATGGATATTTCTGGATTCATGTGGAACAAGTGTTTTGTTACCTTCCAAAATCATCCAAAGTAGTCATTTTGGACATACGGAATTGACTCTCTTAAAGGTCTTTAAACTGTTGATTTCTGGAAGTTGATGGAAGGACAAGAATGTGCATACAGTATGGATGACATATTCTGAAATTGTCATTGTTGGGTTCGAAGGGAGTTCACGCGGGGCTTGGTGAATTATGCTATCTTCATTGTAGATGATAGTTTGGATATGGGTGGGCATCTCAAAATCACCACACATTTCAGTCAGGTTCGGTGTTATGGTAATCAAAGCCAATTTGCGGACGAAAAAGGGTGAAGAGGGATGGACGATAAAAAGTCGTATAAATGGGGAACTACATTTTGAAGAGCTTGGGATTGGATGTCAAACTGTGCGTTAGTATACTTTATTGATATTGAACAGACATTGATTTTCGGTGAATTTGGTGTTTTCCATCCATTGGGGTGGAGTTTGAATTGGCCATCCATGGCAGGTGAAAAAGACCAGAAGTGGTTTGGGGACCTGGTGGCGGAGCTTCCCAAGCCTGAAAAGAACGGGAAGAACAGGCTGGCAGTTGTTGAAAGACATGTTCCACTAACGTAAGGCGTATACCAGAGATTACAAATACTATCCATGAGTATCAAGGACATCAGGGGATGTTAAGCTCCAACTAATAGATGCTGTTGTTTTCTTCTCACTTTAAGTCCCTTCACTCATTTCCTCAAGCTTTTTCGCCAAGCCTGACAGGAAGGGAGCTGCCCTAAAAGGCAGCTTGCTGAATCCTCTGACGCCAGAGGAGATTGCCAAGCTGCCCAAACCAGGAACTACCTCCTGCGACAACCGGCCCAGCTCCTTCGCACCTGAGGATCGCCAAAGGAGTCAGGAAAGACCTGAGAGACTGGCGGAATCCAAAGATGCGACTGTGACTTCAAATCATCTTTGCAATGTAGCCCGGATTCATGTGAAACATGATGAAACATTGGTTGGAAACATGGGATGATGGATGGGTTGATGTAAGATGCCAGAATTGGTTGAAGGGAAAGTTGGAGGAAATCCTCCTCATATTTGATGTTAGCTCCTATATACTTCAATGGTTTCCTGCAGTCCTTTCTCACCACTTCATTGATATTAGCCATTTGTGGCCCCATTGGTGCTCCATTTTGGCCATAACCAGGTGAGAAGGAACAGCGCTACGTGGGTTGAGCAGGTGAGTCGTGAGCGGTTGGACGGGCAAGTGGTGCTGAGTATCCAGCTCAAGGAGTCGCTTTCGGATGTGAATCTTGGATGGGCCTAGTATTGTGGGCACAACACTGCCATAAACAACCCATGACTGGGAATGATAAACATACCACCTACAAAGATGGTGAGTCATTGGGGGTGGTTTATGGCTTTGTTTTACCAACATTTGTATGTTTTGGTATGTGTGTTAAACTGTTAAACAGCTGTCCAGTGATTAGGAGATGTTTGGAGGGAGAAAAGGAGCTGTGGCTATCCATCATCCGTACTTACTGGGGAGGTAAGGGGCTATTCAGAGCCACATGATAGTACTGAGAGTAAGGCATGGTAAGGCATAGTAAAGCAATTTCTTCTACCTGGCAGGTGCACGATTGTTTGTAGAAACACATGGGTGTTTTTGGCATGTCTTAAAGATGGTGCAATCCATCCATTGTCAGTTTTTTTGTTGATTCATCATGATTCATCTATATCCATATCTGAATCTGTATAATTCTGTATATACTGTATATGTGTATATATATATGCACATATATATATATATATAAATGATCATGATATATATATATATATTTATTTATTTCTGTATATATATATATAAATGATCATGATATATATGTATATATTTATTTATTTATTTCTGTATATATATATATATATACATCATTCAAAGAAGCAAACTGGCAACTTGACATACGGGTCATGGGATATGGCTTTAGGACCATGGACGACCTGGACCTGGCGGTGGATGATGCGTCACGGGCAATGTCCCTGACCTTCGAAAAATGTCCAGGGGATGTTCTCCACTTGGCCCTGCCAGAGGCAGGGCCGGAGAGGGCGGGTCACCTGGAAAGTGGAAAGATTGGAAAGTGGTATGGGCGAGTAGTAGGATTAGTATGGATTAGTAGTATAATATGTTTTGCCAGATTTGGTTCGAATCTCACAGCAGTCAGCTGGCTTGGTGTGACCTTCATTACGTGGCAGGGGGGCTATACGGGCTATACGTAATGAATTACGATCAGCTTAGCAAGTACTTTCAACAAACAGATGACTGAATAAACAATGAACTCATGTGAGTATTCACCGAGGTGTTTCTTCATTTCTATGAAACTTGACATATAAAAACTACACAGTACAGACGTATAATGCACTTGCTTGATCGTCATCCTGGATGGGGTGAAACCACAAATCTTCTGATGTTGCAGGAGAAAGTCGGCGATCTTCAAGCTCGGTGGCGGAAAAAACTGAAGACTTTGGAACTGAGATTTCCACTTTTATGATTTGCTGTTACCAGCTGTATATAGGAATGGGAAGGCCTAAGAAGGGCCTTCCAGTCGTTCCAGAAGCGTTTGGGCGAGGCATGGTGGCTGATATGGTTTATTTGGATTGGTGCACGGTGGTTCCCTTGAGGTTGAGGGCAAAGCTATATAATATATGTCAAAGTCACATGAATGCAGCAAAGACTAATGTTTTCCTCCCATGTTCAGCTTCATTCTTGATGGAGGAAGGCCAACAAGCATGATTTGAATATTATTTGAGTGCTTATACGGTTACACGTTCCTCATCATTCTCATCCAATGGAAGCTTCCTCCATCATTCAGACACATAGCTCTTGGCGTTTTCACCGGCCCTCGGTAATTTCAGGGTCTGGCATCAAAGACGCAGAGAATTCGGCAGATGGAAAAATGGGACCCGTATTTTGTTTATACAATATATTATATGTGTATCTTGTATGGAGACCACATTTCAAGGGGATAACTTTTGCGACCGAAGTAGTTCGAAATCCTTCTTTCGCGCAGTTTCCGTGGCAATACTTCGGCATAGCAGGTGGATTTTCGAGGCACGGATGCGCAAGCGGAGAATCTTCAGGCCGGGAGGCGGAGGTATGACGGGTGGTTGCATTCCGAGTATTGATTTGGAGGAATATCACCAGGAGACTCTTATGATCGGGTGTAAAAAACTGGGGTTTCTACTTTCTACTCTAGATTTTCTCTCAAAGTTTTAAGTTCCGTACGGAAGTGAAAGCTGATTCAGGCGGAGAGATGGCTATGATTGAAAAACTATCGCCCCTCAACTTTGAATGATTTAATTGAAGATAGAACGCATTGGAAAACATGACACAATTTCTGGTTCCATTGGCACGCGAGTTTTGAGTCGTAGCAGCTGCTGTGTCCGGTCTTAGGCCCTTTGGGAGGCGCGTCTTCGAGAAGAAAGAGAGGTGCAGATGGATCCAGTGGCTTCGAAGCTGACCTTTTGAAGTTCAAAAAATGCCATGAGACCTGGGATCGGTTGGCAAACCATGGACTTAATTCATTACTGAATGTCCTCCTAGCAACAACGCAGAAAACACATGAGTTCATTGAGCAGAATTTACCTATTGCATCCCCCCCGGCAGCACAGGCGGGCTTGAAAGCCTGCTGCGAGAAGCTCCGGGGTCCTTTGACAACTGGAGTCCTGGAGGCGGAAAAGGGGAACCTCGATGTAGCTCAGGGCATGTCGAGGATTGGGCGCGCGATCCCAAACCTCACGGGAAAAAAAACAACAACCGTTCAACAACCCGTTCCCTAATCATCATCAACACTCTGCAGAAACTCGGGTTTCGTGGTGGATCTCTTAATTTAAGGGGCTCCAGGCTCCAGGACCCTCCAGCAGCCCATAGGCCATTTTGGCGACGATCTGCATCTTCATGGAAGATCCGGTGCGGTATAAGTTCCTGAACATCGTGCAGCCCGTGGTGGTTTGCATGCAGCATCTCGGCTTGCCTCAATGGCATGCCATGGCCAGCGTTCTTTTTTCGAATATCTATGATGCGCCTTCGGTTCATTCATGGCCTGGGATTACTGCCTCATGTTCACAAGCAGTTACCCAACAAGTGCACATACCGTAGATCAAACTTGCAGATGGTGGATGGTCGGTGGAGATATGGAGTCCCATCAAGGGGCCTATCATCCGGTATCTGGCTGAAGCATCAATTTTTGTTGGTTCTATGCTCATCAGTGCCCCTGTTGTTGATTTGCCCCACTGGGACCCACCAAAAACTGCCAGTCTCAAGCTATCCATGTTTGGGCGGGGCGCAACGAGGATGTTTCCTGGCAACCCCCGGATCCAGGTGCAGTGAGACAACTGTGGCGGGGCTGAGTTGTTGGATGAAGATGCACACATTCACAAAATCAACATGGATAAATTGCTGGATAAACATAACAAACATCATCAAATATAGGGATTCCAGGAATCCATAGATCACCCCTATTATAAAGTATCGTTGTTTCACAAGTCATTTCAGGTGGTCCACCTGCCGATGGCACAAATCTGTTTGCAGGTGCCATCTTGCCAGATCCTTCTGAGAGATTCGGCTGCAACCAGGACAATTAATGATTAGTGGCTTCCCCCAAAAACAATGCATCCTGGATCGCTGTGCCCTAAGAAAGGATGCTAAAGTCCGTACATGAGTCCCACAGCTTGTTGATTTCACTTCCCAACCATGCCTAGACCACACAACGGCAGATGCAAAACATTGGGCTTGGTAGGTGCTGTGCCCATGCCGAGGCCTAACTAGCAATGGAAGCCTCAGCAATGAGCATGAGGCACCCATGGGAAGATGTGCTGTGCAGGGGATGGCATATGTTTGATGGTTATAGCCCGTTTTTCCCACATGTTTGATGTTATTAGCCCATGATTTTGATGATTATACTATACCAGTTATACCACATGTTTACCACAGTTCTTGTGGGTCCACTGTCTTTGCCTCTTGATTTTGATGTCTTGCAAAAGGATTGTAAACCACCAGGCATTTTTGGACCTCTCACGACTCAAAATTGCAACTTGCAGCTGACAATCGCAAGTTCAAATAAGTTCTATGATTTTTTTTAATGTTTCCAGGGACTCACTATGATTAGCTCTTGGTGACCTCGCCAGCGATGGTTATATACACCATGTTTTGATCTCAAGGGTACCTTTTTGACCCTCCAGGAAGCCATCCAGAAGTTTTCCAAGTGCTGCGGCATCAGCCAGGACCCAAGGACGGGACGGAGACCCCTGTCGTCACCATGGGTTTCAAGTTCCTGAGTCATGGTCATCCATGATGACTGGATGGGGAAAATCCAAGTCCTTTCTTGCTGCCCAGGTCCACTGGTTCAGGCCATGAAGGACTTGCCATGCCATTTGTCACTTGGATCACTTGGAATATATATGGCAGTAGATCTAAAGGTCCTTGTAAAGAGTTTTAATTGCGAAAGCCGTTCATGTTACGTTGGAAACCCTCGCGAAAGTTTTTTTTCGAGTTCGTGAAAGTAACATNTATTCGCGAAAGTTTCGCGAAAGTTGGATATTATGAACTACCATATAAGTTCACTATAAGATGCATAGTTCAATGTAATTCCTTGCAGGATTGTTTCTTCTTGATGCTGTGAGTACCAGGTTCCAGGACCTGCATGTAAAAGGGCTAGCATTGTTAGCAGCCTTTTTCTTCATGAGTAGCGCTTCGCAACAGCCAGCTTTCTGAAGTCTCAAGAAACCAGCTCCAAATGCAGCAGCCAAGCTTCCAAGAGTGAGGCGCTGCGAGAACCAGACG